>JAUPMG010181010.1:0-10391 GCA_031762675.1 Pachysandra terminalis
GGAAGCATTGTTTTCTGGATGTTGAACGAAAGCAAGTTGTTTCTCTTGATGGCCTTAATTACATTCTCATCTGAATGTAGGAATGATCCAAGAAAATCAATATTGGCAGTATAGTAAGTATGGCCACGGAATAAAATCTCGATGTTATGGAGGATGAAGTCTGCAAGAGTGGAACCAGAGAAGCCTAGGCCTTGAAGGAAGGCAATTTTGGGCCCGACAGTTTTTTCAACATGTAAGGAAAGGCATTTGGGTCGCTTGCAGATGATGTTTGCAATATGGGTATCGGAGAAACCACATTGTTTCAGAAAAACGGGAACAGAGCTCAGGCTATCTGGGGTTCTTTTGGGAGAGATGCTTGTGGAGGCAGAAATTGCTTCTTCTCTTGACAACCCAAATGAGTTCATCAGATAATCTGCTATTATAGGATTTGGGGGACGACGGATTTTAGTTAAAGTTGTCGAAAATAGGATAATTAGGGTTTTAAGGTTAATGGGTATTCTACAGACTTTGATTTTCAAAAGAAAACTGATGCTAGAAAGATGATTCATCTCTTAACTTTTTCTCTGTAAATCTATATGTAATAAGCAAACCAGCAATTGAAAGAACCTCTCAAAAATAAATCTATTATGAAATTAAGAAGAGAAAATGCTCAAAACGAACTCTCACTGACTCACCTCTCTTGCTTGCTTCGTTTTTTCCTCTCTCTTCATCTTTCAGCATCAATCTCTCCTGCGTCTCTTTCCCCATTTTTATAGTGACGGTAAGGCTCCGTTTGCAATTAACTGGCGTGCTTTTACTATCGCTGTTATAAGAGCGTTATATTCCCTTTACAATTATAGTGAGTATAAAAATGCAACATCTATTTACACAATGGCTTTTCTCTCTTTTGCAAAAATAAATAATAATTAGAAAATCCTGACAGTTGTGGGACAATACCCATCTCAAGCCTAGAACATAGCCAACTGAACCTTTCTCTTCTGATAATAAAAATATATTTAAAATTCACCCTAACCAGTGCACTTAAAGGCAATTGATAAATTCCATATATATCTCAAGAGTCTTCTTTTACACAAATATGAGTGGATAAAGAAATCCATTTAATCAATACGAAATTTGTAAACAAGGATACATGAAGCTCATCAACTGCAACTACCCATGATTCATAACTACTACATCACCCTTTCCTTTCTGGTTTCACTATATTCTTCTTCGTCTTCCCTGCTCAAATAGTTTCTTCTTGGTCATGCAACCTGGGTTCGGAACTTTATGGGTCCTTCTACACACCTTAACCATAGATAGGGAAATTTCCGGCTGCCCAAGGCCACGAATAAAACATTCTGCTTGTTGCTAGCAGCGTTAATAAGATGACGACTGGAGGCATCCATCTGAAGTATTTAGCTAAGATGAATACTCAAGGCATTCCGCGGAAATCTCTGAATACCTGCTCTGATCAAACAAATATCAGCACATGGTTAAACATCTTTAACTATAAATAAATAAATAAATAGAATTAGATTTTTCATTCAAAAGGTGGCTAGCAAAGAAAAATTGATTCCAAATAATTTACCACAAAAAGATAATTTTGCGGATGCAAATTTGACTAACAGGCATTTGTTGTAACGGATCTTAAATCTTAAATGTCAAGTTGTAATAATGTAGAATGCATGCCAATGTCACCAACATGCGCACGTATGGAAGCTATCTTTGATTTGCTTCGTGAGATGACTGACACTAATGAACAAACCCTGTTGTGATCTTGCCCGCTCAATTTTATATGATTGTAACCACAATTTCAAAGCTGTAGATATCCAACAATTTGCAAGCTTGGAACAGTCCTTGCAGTTTGGAGAAACTATGAAATTTGAATCCAATCAACAGAATGCACTACCACTCGATCAAAGTAGATCTACTTCAATGCTAGTTGATCTTGTACGACGTTAGAATACTATCACCTTCAGTTCCTCTTCATTACGGATTCAGGACAATGTCAACATTTTCTTCCTCACATTGAATTTGAGTATCAGCATTTGGACTTTGACATTCCATGACACTTTCTATCCTCCTAATAATTGATATCCTAATTTAACATAGGAAGACAATAGTTTAATCAAAGTTTCATGCATTTTCTTCCTCACATTGAATTTGAACTAAAATAGTAACTATATTCAAATTTCCATGCGTTTGTGATGCCATCTCTCTTCTCCTAATTTATCTTCTTAACTAGTAATTTTATTCAAGTTTGTTCCTCACAGTACATTTGGAATATGGAATGAAAGTTTAGAATGTGAAAGCCATATATGAATTAATTATCAAGACAGAATGTGGAGATGAGATAACTGAATGCTTTATCAGTAGAAAGTTCCTTCCACCAGAACTGCTTACTGTAGATGCTTTAAAATTCTAATGGAAGCTCTTTAGGCTGTTAGAGTTCAGAGAAAAGAACCTACAGTTTGATGTCTATGATCCTCCCTTGACAGAGGAGGGGGGAATATGATAAGTTAATAATGAGAGCAAAAGTATGAGCGAAATATAGGTGAGAAGTTGCACTAAATGGATGGTCAGATAATAACAGAAGTAAATATTTCACTCGGTAGCATGAAGCGAAAGAGCAGTAGCTGAACAATTTTTATACAATTGTGAACAAGAGAGAAAAAGGAAGGGGCTAAAATGTCGATAGAAGACTTTTTTTTTTATTTCTTTTTTTGTGTGTAAGCACTAAGCAGTTACCGATACAAGATTAGGTAGAAGCATAAACTAGTTTCTTTTAAGAAACAAACAGTTTATGCTCCACCAACTTTATCAGAACATGACACTAAAGCATATATTCCAGATATAACAAAGAAGTGCAGATATAGATAACTGAAGGTACATTCTAGCAGCTGCATTCAGTACAAGGAAGTGGATTTAAAGGTGAACCACAAGCTATATCATGAAGTATGAGCAGCACCATGAGTGGAGCTTTGTAAAATACACCACCAAAAATTACAGGTTGGATTTGATGGAACATATTTGATTATTATAAATTCCAAGCTCTGTAAGCTGGTAAAAAAAAGTTTTCCTAAGCTGTGTTGGACATTATGAAGCAATATTGCGTAGGAATGAGCCAATGTGCTTATAGCTACAGAGTAAGAAGTGATTAATTAACGCAACATTTATGTAATGTAAGAAAATTTAAAATAAATCCCTGCCTTTATTAATGTGAGACAGTTCATAAAAAAAAAGAAAAAAAAGGAAATAAATAATAATAATACATTAAGCTGAAGGGGTATAAGACAAACAAACATTGCGTAGGAATGAAATGAAAGCAGCTGTAAAAGAAGATAATGTCACATAAAGCGAAATTATTGCAACTGAAGGGGTATAGGACAAGCAAACCATAAGGGGTTGTAAAATCCATTTAAAAATGTTAGGTGTAAACCAAGTATATATGCCAAACTACATACGGTGTCTAGTAATTCTGAAACATTAAGGATAGTCCAAGTAATTCTCAATTTCCAAATACTAATACTTGATCAGCATAAAAATAAATGACCAAATTGATCAACATCACAGAAAATGTAAAGCTGTGTGTATATACAAATAAATTGTGCCTGACAACAGGAAAAAAAAAGAGGAAAATTGATGATGATGATGACACACTTCTCATTCATTAAATTATACAAGGAGGCATTGCATTTACTTGAATAATAAAGATTTGGTGTTGGTGGATCACTTACTTATTCATTGCCCCGTAGCAAGCCAGATTTGGTGTTGGTTCCTGCAGAAATTCAGAGTGATCTGGGTGCAACCAAAGAATTTTTATTCTGTTATTGAAGCCTGGAAACTTATGGGGTGTCGTGGAGGAAGTCGAGCAATCTATGGACAATTTGGAAGGAAAGAAACCGTAGAATATTTCAAGGGAAGGGAAATCTCAAACGTCAGCTAATCAGTAAAGCAAAATTGTCTCTTTTGTGGTGGGCATCACTATCCCTGGTCTGTAAAGATATAGTGTTTGAGGCCATCGCTATCCCTGGTCTGTAAAGATATAGCATTTGAGGCCATCTGGGATTGATTCTTTCTCGGGCATGAGGGGTGGTGGCTCCCTCCCTCCCTCATATATATATTCTGATAAAAAAAAAAAAGGTTTGAGTTTGGAATCATATCAAAAGTCATCTTGAGATTAACCAATTCCACAACATACAGATATTGGGGAAAAAAGTATACGGACATTAATTAAGATCTATAGAAAGACATGGAAGCAAAAGAGCTAACAAAAAGAACATCAAGACTGGCCTCCAAAAGGTAAAAAGAATCTGCTCAACAATGACCCAAAACTTCCAAATCCAAATATAATGTTTTGTTACTCAAACGCAATCATAAAATCATTGAAACCTCATTCAACAATGTAGATACAAATGTTCTTTTGTCAAATAGGATATAACCTCGATGCGTACTTCTTGAGTTGGAATGAGAGACGGGGCGGGAGGGGGAAGGGGGAGATAGACAACAGCGTTAAGCATGATTACAATGAACAATACCTTGTATCAAAAATAGTGACAAAGAGTTTGTCTAGTCCAATTGGCCCTCTAATAACTAATAATTTATGACATAAGAACCTTTAAATAACCTCTAATAGTTAATAAATTTTTGAAGAACCAATTTGGTTCCATAGCTGATAACTAATAACCTCAAAAACCTATTAATTAATAATTATTTAGAAAGTTTCTACTACATTAGTAGTTATAAGAATAAATATTTTCATTTTTAATATTTCATGTTTTAGTGCAAAATATTAATATATATTCCATATTAACATAATTAAATTAAGATAAAATAAAGCGATATACTTTGTAATTTTTTGTGAGAAGATCAGGCACAATGATGTAAACACGAAGTTTTTGTGCAGAAGATTGCAATCAGGAAGTCTTCTTTTGCAAAAAGATAAAATATGCATGCTCGAAAAGGTGTACACAAGAAATTCTTTTTGTGTCTAAAATTATAATGATTTATGTTAATGAAAAGTGTATTACAAATTTATTATCTAATAGCTTTAATAGCTAATAAAATTTTGTGTTCCACATGATTATTAGTTATTACAGAGTCAACTGTATTGACAACAACCTTGAACTCACTTACCTTCCCAAAAAAAAAAAAAAAAAATTGAACTTACTTCAGTAATACAATATATAGCTTTAAACTGAAATGAGAACTTTGGATCTGAAAAAGCAGTACAAAGGCCCATGGCACATCCAATTATGCAATTTTAAAGTTAAATAGCATATTGTGACAATGGAAATTAAATGAAGAACAATTTTATGTTCTGTTACCCTCTGTATTTCTCTCCTCAACATCACACCGGAACCCATGTAAGCCTCCTCAAGTTCAGGAGCCACTTCTACATATGGGAGCAAACAAGTCTCCAAAAACTCCCAGATCAAAGAGTTCAGTACTTGAAATCATATATTGTGGCAGATTAAACAGTTATAGGAGCATTTGTATACCCTAATCAGCTTTATAAAGACCACTCTTTAAATTTCAACACATTTAGGTCAAACCTAATTCTAGAAGGTGAAACTTAAAAGATTAGAGGAGTCCCATTTTTTTTTTTTCTGAAAAGAGATCAAAGGAAACCTCATGATAGGTTCTCAACTCTTAGCATGTCAACAAGGTAAGAATGTTATGTAATACAAATCAACTAAGCCTACGTTTTTAGTGATTGTACTTTGTCTAAGCCTCCCTTCTTGACTACCTATCAATTTTTAGTAATCAAACATTAGTTCTTGATTAGGAAGTGATTAAGAAGTCCACACTCTATATTAAATGGATTTGATATTCTTTTTTGCTTTTTCCTGTAGAAAGGATTTGATATTCCCCATGGAAGAAAGACTGTTTCACTTCATTAAGCATGAAGAGAGAGATTTTTAACATGATTATGTGTGGATACAAATACAATGAAAAGTAAACAGAAAAACAATGAAACCTCCTCAATCAATCATGTGGATACAAGTACAACGGTTGCTTTTGTCAAATAGGATCCATACTCCTTGAATTGGATTGAAGAACATATAGGTTAGATGATTACAATTAACTCAAAACATCAATGCCTTATAGAAAAATTGTGAGAGGAGCTTGTCTAGTGTTGACAACAACTACATTCAACTTCCTTTGTTGACAGAACATATAGCTTGGGACTCGAATGAAAGCTTTGGCTCTTAAAAAGCATTAGTACAAAATCCCATGCCACATCCAATTTTGCAACTTTAAAGGTAAACAGCAGATACTTACAATCCAAATCGAAAGTAGAACAGTTTTATGTTCTGTTACCCTTTTGTTTTTCTCATCTCAACAATCACAGCAGAACCCAAGTATGCCTCCTCAAGTTCAGGAGCTATTTCCACATATGGGAGCACAAAAGTCTCCTTAAACCTCTTCTCCGAGAGACAAGCAACAGAGCGTAGCTGTGCCTTTGCTAAACCCCTCGAGTTTAGTATCTTCAAGACCTTGTTCCGAGGCACCAACCTCTTCTCTAAGCTGTGATTAAGATATCTAGGTCTTGAAGCAATTTCCTTAGGCTCAAATCCAAGCTCCTCTGAGAAAAAATCCATCATTGCTCGAACCCTACTCTCTGAATACGCCAAGAACCAGGGAACTTTCTTGAATACAGATCTAATATCTGATTCTGACCACCCAAAGCTCTTGTACATTTCAATTTTTTCCTGCAGAGCAGCTCTGTCCATGGAACTCAGCTAATGGATAGCGTGTATGAACAATCTCGATTCCCGTCTGAGCCCCATATTTTCAGCCCATGCTATCCTTTCCTCAAGCTTGTAAGGTTTCGCTGTACTCAGGAACCTTGGCTGTCTGACAAGATAACTTGAAATTTGTTCTTCAGCAACCCCATATCGCCGAAGAACTTCAATGTTTGGAAGCATTGTTTCCTGGAGGTCGTATGAAAACAAGTTGTTTCTCTTGAGAGCCTCAACTACATTCTCATCCGAATGGAGGATTGATCGTAGAAAATCAATGTTGGCAGTATAGTAGGTATCGAGGCCGTACTCGAGAATGTTGGGGTTACAGGTGATGAAGTCTGCAAGAGTGGAACCAGAAAAGCCTAGGCGTTGAAGGAAAGCGATTTTGGGTCTGACAGTTTTCTCAACATTTAATGAAAGGTTTCTGGGTCGCTTAAGGATGAGGTTTCTGATGTGGGTATCGGAGAAACCACTCTGTTTCAGAAAAACAGGAACAGAGCTCAGGCTATCTAGGGTTCGTCTGGTAGAGATGCTTTTGGAGGCAGAGATTGCTTGTTCTCTTGACAACCTAAATGAGTTAATGAGGAAATCTGTTATGACAGGGTTTGGGGGACGTTTGGTTTTGGTTAAAGTTGTTGAAAATGAGATAAGAAGGGTTTTAAGGTTAATGGGTATTCTACAGAGATTATTTCTGAGAAGAAAATGGATGCTAGAAAGATGATTCATCTCACTGACTAACCTCTCAGGCTTGCTTCTTTTTTCTCTTTCTTCCTCTTGCAGTCTCAATGAGATTTATCTTTTGTCCGTCTCACAAAATCACTATATAGTGGTTGGTACAGCCGATACCAGTACGGACCAGTCGATACAACCGGTCTTTTTTCTTTAATTTATGAATTGGACGTTCTGGACCGGTCCGGTGAAGGGTGTTGCCCATACCCAGCTCAAGCCTAGAACATGGCCTACTGAACCTTTCTCTCTGACAGTAAAAATATAATCAGAATGAAACATAAACAGTGCATGAAATGTTTAAAAGAAACGGATGAATCCCATCTATATTTTATCTCATGCCGATACCAACAAAAAAAAAATGGTGTTTTCAGAGGCATCCTTTTGGCGACAATCACTAAACTCGTCTCCAAAAGTGCTGAAAGGACTGCAACTACCCATCTGTATCTCAATCCGTTTAAACAATATGAAATTTGTAAACCAGGCTACATGAAAGGACTGCAACTACCCATTACTGATAACTACTACATCACCCTTTCCTTGCTGGTTTCACTACATTCTTCTTGTTCTTCCTTGCTCAAATAGTTTCTTCTTGGTCATGGAACCTGGGTTCAGAACTTTACGCACCCTTCCTTCTGCACACCTCAGCCATAGGTAGGGGAATTTCTGACTGCCAAAAGCCATGAATAAAACTTTCTGCCTGTTGCTAGCAGCATTAATAAGATGATGACTGGAGGCATCTAACTGATGAATTTAGCTCAGATGATTACTGAAGGCATCCCATTAAAATCTCTGAATACCTGCTCTGACCAAATAAATATGAGCACATCTTTTGATACTACATGATTGAACAATAAAAAAAAAAAGAATTAGATTTTCATTCAAAAGGTGACTAGCAAAGATAAATTGATTTTGCAGATGCAAATTTAACTAGGAGGCGTTTGTAACCGATCCTTAAATTATGAATGTTAATTTGTAATAATGTATAATGCATGCCGTTGTTACCAACATGCATGCATTTGGAAGCATAATTATGAGAAAATCACTCCATCCCTTTTGTGATCGACTCGATCTTATACAATGCATTAATGGTAACCACAATTTTAAAGCCGTATAAACCCAATAATCGAGTAAAAATTTAGCAAGGTGAGAACAGTTCTTACAGTTTGGAGAAACTACGAAATTTGAATTCAATCCATAGAATGCACTACAACTCAATCAGAGTAGATCTACTAAAATGGTACTTGATCTTGTAAATGTTAGGATACTCACCTTGAGTTCCTCTTCGTATTCAGGACAACACCAATGAGTATCAACATTTGGATTTTGACATGCTATGACACTTTCTATTTGCCTAATAATAGATATCCTAAATTAACTTACTAAGATAATTTAATTAAAACTTCATTTCTTTTCTTCCTAACATTGAATTTGAAAACCATTTATGAATTAAGTATCATGACAGAATGTGGAAATACATAACTGAATGCTATATCATTAGAAAGTTCCTTCCACTCTTGACAAAGGGGGGAATATGAAAAGATACTATAGAGAATAAAAGTATAAGCAAAATATAAGTGAGCAGTTTCACTAAATGGATGGTTGATAAGAAGATAAGTCAATATTTCACTAAGTAGCATGAAACAGACAACAACCTTGAGCTTATTTCAGTAATAAAATATATTAGCTTCAAACTCAAATGAGAACTTTGAATATATTAAAAAGCAGTACAAAATCCCATGGCACATCCGATTATGTAATTTTAAAGGTAAATATCATACTCTGACAATGGAAATTTAAAGTTCTGTCACCCCTTTTGTTTTCTCATCTCAACATTTCACAGCAGAACCCATGTAAGCTGCCTTAGTTCAGGAGCCATTTCTACATATGAGAGCACACAAGTCTCCAAAAACTTCTTGTCTGACGTACCAGCAACAGTCCAAAGCTGTGTTTTCTTTAAACCCCTCGAATTTAGTATCTTCAAGACCTTGTTCCGAGGCACCAACCTCTTCCCTAAGCTGTAATTAAGATATGTGGGTCTTGAAGCAATTTCCTTAGGCTCAAATCCAAGCTCCTCTGAGAAAAAACCCATCATTGCTCGAATCCTACTCTCTGAATACGCCAAGAAACAGGGAAACTTTTTGAATACAGATTCAATATCTGATTCTGACCACCCAACGCTCTTGTATATTTCAATTTTTGCCTCTAGAGCAGCTCTGTCCATGGAACTCAGCGAATGGATAGCGTGTATGAACAACCTCTATTCCCGTTTGAGCCCCATTTTTTCAGCCTATGCTATCCTTTCCTCAACCTTGACAGGTTTCACCATACTGAAGAACCTTGGCTGTCTAACAAGGTGACTTGAAATTTGTTCTTCCGCAAACCCATATCGCCAAAGAACCTCAATGCTTGGAAGCATTGTTTTCTGGAGGTTGAATGAAAACAAGTTGTTTCTCTTGAGAGCCTCAATTACATTCTCATCCGAATGGAGGAATGATCAAAGAAAATCAATGTTGGCAGTATAGTAGGTATCAAGGCGATGGAAGAAAATGTTGGGATTAAAAGGATGAAGTCTGGAAGGACGGAACCAGAGCAGCCAAGGCATTGAAGGCAGGCAATTTTGGGCCTGACAGTTTTCTCAACATTTAAGGATATGCATTTGGGTTGTTTGCAGATGACGTCTCAGATATGGGTATCGGAGAGACCACATTTTTTCAGAATAACAGGAATTTAGCTAGGCTATCTAGGGTTATTCTAGGAGAGATGCTGGCGGAGGCAGAGATTGCTTGTTCTCTTGACAACCCAAATGAGTTCATGAGATAATCGGCTATGATAGGATTTGGGGGAGGCATGGTTTCAAGGATCGGCCGATACCGGTCCGTACCGGCCGGTCCGGATCGGGACCGGTCCGGTTCCAACCCGTGATATCGGCCGGGT
>JAUPMG010181021.1:0-10391 GCA_031762675.1 Pachysandra terminalis
GGTTCGACACCCTCAAAATAGCCCTATCTGCAAAGATTCGTACTATTGCGAGTGGTTAATTATTATTGACACATCAGTAACCTAGTGCTTAAATATGTGTAATTGTTCCCTCGTCCGAGTCCCCTTCTTGCCTGTCGGCTGTGTGCGACTGTGACGGGAGGCTTGTGCGTCCGGCACGGGTGCATTTGTGCGTGGCTGTAAATGTGTGTGTGTCACGCGGGCATGTCAGGACTTACTAGTCCACAGTTTGGGGTTCAGGTTTTGACCCCTGGCGCCGATCCACACAGTCTGACCGAGTTGCCTGAGCAATCGGAGGTGCAATCAGCCACTAAAAATGCGTCTGTTATACTATTAGGCGATTGTTTTGATGAATTGGGGTTCTTCCTTCTTAAGGTTCATCTGAAATCCTTTAGACAGTGATAATATGATTGCCAAGGTAAAGTCAAAGAGAGTCTAGCTCCTAACCAAGTGTTTATTCAATTAAATAAAGGGATCGTCATTGACATATAAATAAACAAATAAAAAGAAGATAGAAAGAAGGCGGTAACCCAGCGGTGGTTATCATAGTGTCTGTGGTCACGACCTTAGATAAACTACCTGCAGGCAGCTTCTCGAGAGAGAATGATAAAAATTAATTTATTATTTATGGATTGGATTAGTCTTTCTGGTGGGTATCCTTAATTCTCTCATCTTTTGAATCTATTCGTTATTTACCGGATCCAAAGATGAAATAACCCCTCCCCCTGAATTATTTGAGGTCGTGAGACATAGTAAAATTCAATATTAAATATAAGTCCAATAAATGAAGATAAAGAAAACCAAAAAAATTGGAGGGAGGGTTCAAACTTCTTGAATGAAAAAAATGAATTGAATTTAAATATTCAAATTCTAAATAATATTCAAACAAATCGAATGAAATTTCAATTGATTATTTATTATAAGGTAAAAAGAAGACTGATGAACATGAGGCGTTATTGCAGGGGTAGTGGTCGCGCGAGCAGGCTGGATAGGCATCTGTGATTGAAAACAGCTTCTCGGGGGGTGGCAGTGTGATCAATTTGGGGCTGAGAGTAGCAGACTCAAAGCAGATTGATTGATAAACAGAGGTGCTTCTCGTTCCAGTGGCTATGGTCGCACATGCAGACCGGAAGGGCTTACCAATCTTGAGAGGAATACTCCAAGGAGAGAGTGTGACTGGTGAGCGGCAAAGGATTCGAAAACTGTTATTGCAGCGGAGGATAGGAGACTCGGAGGTCTGAGATGCAGCGTTGCACTGAACTTGTTGAGTTGTTGTTGATGTGTTTGGAGGGGGTTTGGAAGAGGCAAGTCTTTTGCCTTTTATAGAGTGGCTTGAATGACTGTGTAACCATTCAATTCGGCTACATAATCGTCCGCATGTCATCTTTGCTCAAGACGTGGGTTGATCACTCCCGCGTTCTTTTCTCTCTTCATGAGCAGGTGGATCAAGCGCGTGAACTCACTTGCCTTCGACATCTTCTTGCCACGAGTCACACATCTGTGACTCCATCACGTTCCATGTGCAACGCTTCTGATTGATCTTTCGTGCGACAAGTGTCACACTCTTATTGGTTTCCTATGAGCACCTAGTACTTAGTACTGGCATTAACTTATTTGTGGGCCGTATTCGGCGCTACACTTGGTTTCTTGTTCGCCATTCTTGGCTAATCACTTGGCTTCCTGTAAGTCTTTGATCAGCGTTACACTTGGCTTCCTATACGTCGTTGATCAACGTTCACTTGGCTTCCTTATGTGTCGTGATCAGCGCTGCACTTGGCATCCTAGCGCTCCGTGATCAGCACGTCGTTTGGCATCCTGGGACCAAGTGTCACATTGTCATTGGCCGGTGAAGATAAGCAAATATACCCCATAACACATGCCCCTACCTCCCTTTGCGTTTCTTAGCCTTCTGTCAGTTTCGAAGAGACGTGTCATGCCCCGGATCTGAGATATCGTATCTCAAGGATTACAAGGTTCGACCTTCGGATCCAAACCCCTTGGATGCGAAAACCAACCATAAATCACAATAAATAACATACAAGCGGAAGCAAAATCAAAATCAAGCCATCTTTCACTATTAAATATATTTACATCAAAGTCTAAACCTAAAACAGAAGCTAGTTTATAATCACAGTTCTCCTAATCTATTACTTCTCAAAGAAATCTGAAAAAAAAAAAAATAGCAACTCATAAACTTTATCCTTTGGTGTATCCTTTGCTCTGACTCCTCTTCTTAACCCGTTGAACGAACAACACACATAGGTGTGAGCTTATAAAGCCCAGTAGGAACCATAGGTCCTATGCCTCACATTATCAACAATAATTCCATTCACACACAACATGCAATAAATTAACATCATCATAATTCTTATTCATGTTAACACCCATAATCATATCACATATATTAGTATCTCACTCACAATATCACATGAACATCAAAAGAAACAATCACAAGAATATTATATTATGAAAATGCAGAAAATATAATGAATGATGAGATGAATGAATGCTATGTAAAATGATTAAAAACACAAGCAATGCAATACACAATTTATGAATGCTAATTAGGGGTGGCAACGGGTCGGGTGACGCACCCGACCCGATGATTGGACAGGCTTGGGCAAGGATAAGTGGCTTGTAGGGCGGGGCAGGCTCAAATTTAAGGCCCGATTAAACTTTCGGGCCGGGCTCGGGTCATGCTAGATTAGTTCGGCCCAGCCCGGTCCGATATTAGTTAGATATATATAATTTTTACTTAGAACAGACATCAACTTCTGACTTTGATTTAGTGGCGACAAGCTCACATTCTCGTTGAGGAGACCCATGTTCGATTCCTTGCATTAACAAAATTGTAAAACTTTTGAAGCTTTTATGTTTAAAAATAACAGATTTGAATTTAAAGGGTCGAGCTGAACCGGGCTCGGGCTTGATGTATTTCAAATATATCGGGCTCGGGCTTGCACTTTTGAGCCCGAAGGTCGAGCCGGACCGGGCTCGAGCCATCATAAATTATATTATAATGGAGTGCAAGCCCAGCCCGAGCCCACCCAAGCCTGACCCGTTGCCACCCCTAATGCTAATGAATTGAAATTCGACGATCAGCCGGTTTTCCAAGTAATTATTACTTGGTGTTCCTCACTCAACTCTCACCATCTCACCTCCCACGTGCACATCGTGGTTTTTGTAGGATTTTCAACCTACTGGGCTCAATTCCAGTAGTTATTTTTCTCATATCATTATGGATTTTAGAACCCAAGGAGCCCGCAACGAGAGTGTCCTTAATACACACAATCATTTTAGGGATTTCCACCTATGGAGTCTACAAAGAGAGTGTCCATTAAAACATAAATTATAATAATAATAATAATAATAATAATAATAATAATAATAATAATAATAATAACATCAGCACACACACACTCCATCATCATCATGCATCTTTAGTGCATAGATCGGTTACACAAGGCTCAATTCACTTAACCAACCTCATATTTATTCCTCACGCATATCTAATGCAATACACAGACATACACACTCAATTCCATCATTCACACTTGCAACACATATTAAAACAGTAGCACACATTCTCATATAAATCATGGCACTCAATCTTATTTCATATAAAACAACATATTATAGTATTAACATCACTTTGTTGCACAAGTCATCACACATACATTTTTATGAAAATCTAACACCACATGCAACCTCACAAGGCCATAACACAACTTCCCACAAAAATCCACACTTATTGGGCTTTGGTCCCAATTTTCGGTCGACCTAAGACTGGACCGAAGACCTTCGGACTCCCCCAGTTTCGGTTCCTTTTCCTGAAAGTTTTCTGGGTTTTTCAACTTTGACGTATGTTTAGTATTTTGGTCATAACTCTTTATATACTTATCGGAATCACCTCAAATTTGAAACATTGGGTTCCTAATGAATAGGGAAATCATAAAAAAAATATGAAATAAATTATCTAAAAATATATTCATTGGTTCTTTAATCGATACTTTAGATCTTGATAAATCTCTAGTATTTTTGTTCTTCTTTTTGGCCTCTTAACGGATAGTGATGGTTTCTCTATCTACATTGATATTACACATTGTTTATATATTCACGTATTTATTATTCACTCTCTAATTCCCCTTCATTCAAGCATTCATTTAATTATTACTCATTCTTTATACCTCATTCCTTCATGCTTTCTACCCACCCAGTCTCATTCATGCAAAACCCACACAATTCATTCATGATCATAAAACACACACATACACATATAAATACATGCAAATATATACACCCATATATATATGCACATATACCCATATGAATATGCTCATACGCTAGAATAACATACATTAGTATGATAATCATATAAAGGAAAACACATTCACCATATACGCATCTAATCAATATATTCCACACTTTCTATCATAATCACCCTTAAATCTGAGATTCATCACATATAAACATGTATACACGCACTCACACACACACACACACATGTATAATATATATATATATATATAAATAAACATACTTACACACAATCACACTAATGGATATCATTATTAACAATATGAGGAGCAACCAAGATGACCTACTTTAATGCTGAAACCCAGATTTCTGCAGAATTCTCCCTTCCTTCTTCTTCTTCTTCCTCTTCTCCCACTTTCTCTTTACTGCTCCAGCACTCTTCCTTCTTTCTCTTTCTTTTCTTCTTCTCTTTTTCTGCTCACTCTCCCTCTTTTCTTTCTCTCTTTCTTTTCTTCTCTCCAACCGAAACCCTAATCCTCCCCCTTACTTGCAGTCCACGCACCATCCTACTCTCTCTCACTTCCTTATTCTCCATGCACCTTCCTTTCTAATCTTCTTCCTTAATTCCCTCTTGATACTAATGCAAACTGCTTCCAACTTGGACAAGGAAACTAACTCCTTCTAGATAGAAACTCTCTCTCTCTCTCTTTCTCTCCCTCTCTCTCTCAACTTCTAATTCAAATACAATGAAGTTACTCTATACTACCCAGATTTCCCCCTAATTACAATTTGACCCCAAATTTACACTTAATTATAATCGACAAGAATTCAGCACATCTTATCATTATAATTCTCATGTAATCTGAATATATTAATTATTAAATTAATCCTAAAGATTATGGTTCCATCTTAGTTAACTTATCCCAGTTTCTATACTAATTAGAAGCATCAATCAATCAAATTACATTTAGATATCCTTATTAATTCATTTAATTAACCACAAATTAATTTATTATATTAATTTCTAGGTTCGGGTCACTACAAGACGTAAGGGGGGTAATCAATGATCTTCACACGTGCCATATCATGGAAAAAAGGAAAGGAAGGATAGCCGGTCAAATCGTTTCTTCGACTATTCAAATCCCGATTTCTTTTCTTCTTGGCTCATTTGAGTTTTTTGTTCGAGCTACATTCTTCTTCCCAGAGATTTCTTCTTTCATTCCGCTGATATTCAATCTCTGTCCGAAGACTATGTCAAGGGAGACATCCCCTCTTTCTGGTACCGTCGCTCCTTCCGACGTAGACTTCACAGCTGTTTTAAGGAACGAAGCCGTTCATATTTCGCACCAGGTACTTTTCGAAACTTCTCCTTCTTTTGATTCTTGGGGCTTAGGTCTAGCCTTTATACCATCGTTCTGTCCTCCCTTTACCCATGAACTCAATTCTTTCCATCCTAGAACGGTCGCGGACAGGCTTCTCTTGTCCTCTGATGGCCTAAATTGATTAGCCTAGAAGACCGGTCAGTCACTGCGCACTTGGCCTAAAGTAATTCCAGCTTGGAATGAATGCGTTGAACGACTAATCCCAGAATACTTTGCTTCTTGGAGGGCCGTTGGAATTTTCGAGTTCATTAAGTACTCTTGTTTTGAGGTAACCATGGACAATGAACTCCTCGCCGCGGCCGCCTGTTTTTGGAGTTGGTCAAGCAACTCTTTTCATTTCCCTTGTGGCCCTATGACTCTGACAGTCCTAGATGTTGCTGCCTTGATTGGTCTCCCCTCAGTAGGGGAATTCAATAGTCCAATCTTGGTCGCTGGCAAGAAGGGCGTTCCTTTTGATAATCAAAATGCGACTGTGGCTAATGAGAGATACATTGCTCGGGAGAAAAAGTCAAATGACCCTCCGACAGCTCAGGAGCATTTCTCTTTTTTTCTCATGTTGTTCTGTAGAAATCTTCTCTGTGTCGCCTCATGTTAGATGTCCAAAGAGTACTCTCATCTGGCCGCTGCCTTGGTAGTCAGCCGTAGACTTTCCCTTGCTCCGCTAATGTTTGCTTCTTTGTATAGGAGTTTATTCAAACTCTCCATGAAGGGATTGCACACTGTTGGGGGGCCCCTATGGATGCTTCAATGGTGGTTGTATGAGTACTTTCCTTCTGCTTTCTGCTAAAGTTTCATGTCTCCTGTTGACAGCTTGCAGTACTTTGACCATCGATGGTTGAAGTTTTCTATTAATAAACATTCTTTTGAATACTGTTTCTCTCTCTTTTCTGATCTTCCTTCCAACCGCGATGACATTTTATTCCAACCTTTTCTCATTCGGTCAGATCAACCTGAATGGCTATCTGACCGTGATTTTCATTTGGATGGGGATGTTGCCGCAACAAAGTGTAGGGATATACTTTGGGGCAGCTACTTGTTATGCCTGGACCTTCCTTATGTCAGAGTTCTGGGTAGTGGGACCAAACGGAATCAGAAGTGTGGAGTAGAGCCATACTTCCCACATTTTTGTGCTCGCCAGTTTGGGCTTACCCAAGCTATTCCCATTCCCCTGCACTTTTCATTGAATGGAGAATTGGCCAATTGCGAGATCATTAAGTCTCCTAGTCCTTACCGGGAATTGTCCAAAGGCTTCATTTGCTTCGTTGAAAGTTTCGCAATGGTGAAGGTCCCCAACAAACCTTCTTTCACTGATGCCTTTAGGGCTTGGTGGTCTTTTTATGCCATCCGGACCTTCGACCGGGTGCTGGGGGAGTGTCTCCTTCGTCTTGGCCTTCCAGCCAAAGAATCTCCTCCCAGATCCCCTTCTGTAGTGAAATAAAAAAAAAAAGAAGAAAGCTACTGCCTCTTCCGTTAAACCATCTCGGACCGTCAGCGAAATATTGACAGCCGATTCTTCCACAACCTCCCGCTTCAAGGGGAAGAATGTAATAACCTGAGCTTTATAGGGATTAATTTATTATTAACTAAAAATATAGGGGTAATTTAAAATTTTAATAAAGTTAGTTACATATTGACTTTGACTGCTTATGATTGGTGGGCTGCACAATGTGAAACTAAAGTGCTTCACACACAATCATAACTCTTTAAGTTATAATGTGTCGCTATGCTGTTGTAGGAACCTTTAATCTTAGATCTAAAGGCTAATAATTCAACTAACCTAGAGTAGATAATAAGATAAAGGATTATAAATCATTAAATCTCAGCTTAAATAGAAAACTGGTTTAATAGATTAATCTAGAACTAACCAAACTGGACCTAGCTCTAATAATTAATTAGATGGACTTAAGTAAAGCCCAATATGACTAAGGCCCAACTAAACTAAAGCTCAATTAGATTAATTAATAGGTAATTTTCGTGCTAATTAAACCATGTTAATTTGAGGTAAGTTATTGTAACGCCCCAAAAAATTTCGTTTTCTTCTTTGGGCGTTTCGGTAATCTTCTTTGCCTTTGGTGGTGTTGGTCAATTTTGGTGACCAATCTTTTCTTTTGGGTGCACCCTTGTTGTGTGCTGTGACCCACACCATAGCCTTACTCATTTAATGAGCTTGGATGGTTGAGATTGGTTCTCCCATCCAAGAGGCAATGGAGGTTTGGGATTTATTTGATTTTGAGGATAGGGTTTAAAAGAAAAAATCTCAAAACCCTAACCTCATTTGTCTCCTGGGATTCTTTTGGTTGTGTAGAGAAAATAAGAGGAGCTTCAAGGAGGAAGAACCCATTGAGGGGATTATAGCCGGAGAGGAGATTCACGAGCTCGAGCCGTGCCATTTTCGTCAGAGGAGAATTGTTGTTCAGGTAAGTGTATTGTGTACACTTGTTGTGTTCTTCTTGGGATTTCCCATGACTTTTCCACACATGTTTGGATTATTGTGTGATTGTTAGTGTTGTGTAATCATGAAAATCATTTGTGGTATGAAATTCTTGAGTTGAAATGCTGAACATTGACACTACATTATCTAGGTTAAGTTCTTGCTCATAATGTGTTGATGATTCTTGAGAATTCTTATGTGAGCATTAAATGTTGTTTGATTTGGTTGTAATGTGATTTCGTTTGTGATTAAACTCTCTTTCGGACCAAATTTAACCCCAAAGGTTGACCTAGGTAGAGAGGTTCCAGAAAACCCTAAGTGTTGGAGCGAACTAGGGCAAAAACCCCAAATCGCGTCCGTCGATGGGTGCATCGGTCCGCCGATGGCACTTGCCAACGCAACTAGGTGCATGAGCATCCCTGTCGATGGGTACGTCGGTTCGCCGACGGACTCGCTAACAGTATGTGGATTTCTCAGAGTGCTGGTCGGTGGGTGGTCGGTGGCACCGACTACACTCACTGACGGTGTCGGTGGATGAGTCGGTGGTGCCGACAAACCCGTCGATGGCATTGGACTTGGTCATTTAGTTTGGACTTAGTTAGTGAGTCGTCGGTG
Organism: Pachysandra terminalis; assembly: GCA_031762675.1. NCBI lineage: Eukaryota > Viridiplantae > Streptophyta > Magnoliopsida > Buxales > Buxaceae > Pachysandra > Pachysandra terminalis. The sequence continues at coordinate 8,704 of JAUPMG010181021.1, forward strand.
GCATCGACGGACTCGCCAACGGATAGGATAGGAGGGTGGTCGGTGGTACAGATGACACCCACCTACCAGACTTGGCCTAGGAGGTTGGACTTGGTCGGTGAGTTGTCGGTGGCGCCGACAGATAGGATGGGAGGGTGCTCGGTGGGACCGACGGCACCCACCCAAGGAGACTTAGACCTGGTTTTGACTGAGGTCAGTGGGTGGTCGGTGGCATCGACTACACCCACCGACAGTCGTCGGTGGCACCGATGAACTCGTCGACGAGTTTATTGGACTGACCCTTTGGTTTTGGTCGGTGGAACGGACGGACTCGCTGACGGAGTGATCGGTGGGTGATCGGTGACACCAAATACACACCCTTAGAGAGACTTGTTGGTTTTTGTCGGTGGGTGGTCGGTCCACCGACGGACCCACCGACAGTGAATTAATTTGACTTTAGACCTTTGGTCAGTGAGTCGTCAGTTCACCGACGGACTTGCCGACAGAGATTTTTGACCAGTTTTGGGTTGTGATCGGTGGGTGGTCGGTGGAACCGACGGCACCCATCGACAGTGGATATTTGAGCTGTTTCTGGGAGTCCTTGAGTGGGGGATTTGACACCCGGGACTTGGCCTATTGTTGTGCCATATTATTTGAGTTATTGTTCATATTAGATATGTATGAGGAGTGTGATTGTGGTGATTCACACCATTATATCTTTGTACTTGGCCATTGTGGTGCCACCTTGTTTGAGCATTTAATTCATACTAGCATTGTATGATATTGTGATTGTTGTGTATAACCCAACCTTGTACGAGAAATGTTACTTGGTCGTGATATGGTGAATGTACTTGTGAGACGACACTAGGAATTCATATTGGTATTGTTTGAGGGGGTTAGTTGTGGATAATATGATCTTGTTCAATATTATTACTTGGATGTAATATCATGAATGGACGAGTAGGATGAATTGGAACTTCATAAACTTATGCATGACCCGTAGTGTAGCATGTATGAACAGTTATGGTTTGACATATCTATATTGATGTTATGAATGAACATATCCATATTGAGTGATGACCTTCCACTTGATGCATATGTTGCATATCATGTAGTTGCGTGCTAATATCATTCATGTAATGGACATGCATTCATGACCAGTCCTTGTGAGGACTTGGACCCCAGACTACCATGGCTCCTTTATGAAGGACCATTGGGTAACATGTAAAGGTACTTGGACTTCTGAGAGAAGTGCCAAATGAGAGATATGGAATCTCGGATGTCCCCAAGGAGGGACTTATTATTCAAATCTCAGAGGATTTAAAGGTGATGGACTTGCAACCCCAAGAGCCCATGGATACCTGTATATATATATAACCGTTTGGTTGTATGTGTGTGATTGATGTACACGGGGATATCTTAGAGGACCCCCGGATTTGTTCCCATGATCAAAAATAGAGGTGGGGCATGACTTCCCCATGGGTTGTGACTCCCAAAACTATGTTGTATACGTAGAATCGGAGAGGTAGCCTTAGCCTGAAGGGGGCCGTGTATCCGTAAGATTGATACGCGGTGTTACAGTCTGGATCAAGCGTGAGACATCAATACGATACACAGAGTTGATACCATTCATGTGCATATCACGTGTTTGATGAGGTCATTGTGTGTGGGCCTATTTATGTATATATCTGTTCATGTCATTGCATAAA
>JAUPMG010181031.1:6713-24048 GCA_031762675.1 Pachysandra terminalis
CAGATAACAACACCCTCTTCATATTTAATGTAAAACTGATTGATTCTAGAACATTAAGCTCTTACTTCCTAGGGGAAATTTTGATCTTTGGATCATTTTTACCTTTCTTGTCCTTTGTCTTGATAGATTGGAGAAAGATAGGAAGTTTAACTACTTCTGGGTTCGATGTGCGAAACTTATCTGCGTGAGTATCTCAAAGAAAATTCTGGGCCATATTCATGAAAGGAAGGTATTTCTTTGATAATGCGCGATCTTACTATGCTTGAGATGTTCTTGTAGGTGACACTTTTTGCGGTTCATTGTGCCGGGTGCTTCTATTATCTTCTTGCTGCTAGTTATCATGACCCCAAGAGGACATGGATTGGAGCATCAACTAATGGTGACTTCCTCAAGCAGAGCCTGTGGATCCGATATGTGACCACAATTTACTGGTCTATCACTACTCTCACGACCGTTGGCTATGGAGATTTGCATCCTATGAATACAAGGGAGATGATCTTTGACATCTTCTTCATGCTCTTCAACCTAGGATTAACGGCATATCTGATTGGAAATATGACTAACTTGGTGGTCCATGGGACCAGTCGAACTAGGAAATTTGTGAGTTGTTCTTCCTTGGTTCCTTTATCCAGTAATGGAGCTGAAACCTGCAGTGTTATCAAATATCACTGTAACTAGGTCCAGATTTGTGATTGAAGGGCTTTTATGTTTTGTATATAATATCGGTCGATCCCTAGTCGGATCAGCCAGTACAACTCGGGATCAGCTTGGGATGAGCCATGATCCCAGGCCGATCCCTAAATTGTTAAAAATTCTTTGACTCGGTCCGAAACCGAGTCATATCCTCCGATCCAAACAATCTGACTCGGTTTTGGACTATTCAGATCGGACGATCCATTATGGATTGTCCGACACACCTATTTTTTTTTAAACAAAAAATAAAAATTTGGGCCATGTTTTTGATTGGCCGATCCAACTTGGTATCGGATCAGTACAATCCTTGATCCGATACTGAGTTTAAACACTATGGTTAATACAATATCATATGGGTATCCACATCTGCTTTAGGTACATTTAAGTACTATTTCAATTTATTGATTGTTTACTTGTTTAATGTTATCATGGTATATAATGTACTATATATCTAGAATGATTTAATGATGCTTCATGATTTTCTCTGTTTTATAAGACTTCCTGCAAGTTATTGATTCTTTGCTTTCCCTTTGGTGTCTGCATGAAATTAAAGAGGGACACAATTCAAGCGGCATCTAGTTTTGCACAAAGGAACCAAATCCCTTTCCGTCTGCAGGATCAGATGCTTGCCCACTTGTGTTTGAAGTTTCGAACAGACTCAGAGGGGCTGCAGCAGCAAGAGGCACTGGATGCCCTCCCTAAGGCTATCAGATCAAGCATTTCTCATTTTCTTTTCTACTCTCTTGTAGATAAGGTTTACTTGTTCCGTGGGGTATCTAATGACTTGCTTTTTCAGCTGGTAATCCATTTAGTCCTCCAATTTTCAAGTTTCAAGTTTTGCAGCTTACACATTCCTCCTTAACTCAGCACCTTTTTATATGATGTTAAAGGTCGCAGAGATGAAAGCTGAGTATTTTCCTCCCAAAGAAGATGTGATCTTGCAGAATGAAGCACCTACAGATTTTTATATAATTGTTACTGGTGCTGTGGTAACCACTAGACTTCTTTCTTTTATGTTTCAGACTGTTGTATGCTGCAACATTTAACCGCATTTTGATTTATCCCACAGGATCTTCTTGTACTCAAGAACGGAACAGAACAGGCAAGTGTGCTTATCTACAAAATTTATAATTACCAAAAAAAATTGAATAGGCATTTTAAAACAACGATCCCTTTAGGAATGCTATTCATCAAAAAAAAAAACAAATCACTTGAGAAATTCTTTATTATTGAAAACATGAATTCTATTTTATAATTAAAAGATAAAACTGTTGAGTTCCATATCATGGTTTATTACAGATTGTAGGAGAGTCAAAGACCGGTGATGTCTTTGGTGAGATTGGGGTACTTTGTTACAAGCCGCAGCTGTTCACAGTGCGCACTAAACGATTGAGTCAGCTGCTGCGGTTGAACCGTACTGCTTTCATGAATATTGTTCAGGCAAATGTTGGAGATGGGACTATAATCATGAATAATCTCCTTCAGGTTTGTAATCCTCACAGCCAACTATGAGATAGAGTGATTGTCTTACCGAATAAAATCAATCTAGAGATAGGCATTTCTTTAATTATTTGGAAGTTCCTCAGATTTTCTTCTTTTTCCTACCTAATGATATATTTACAGCTGTTAGCTTATTGATTGAATGAAAACCTCTCACAATTCATAAATATTTGTTGGATATAGTGGGTGGCTCATATTCACTAGTCTCTAGATCCAAGGGAGAGGAACCTGAGGGGTCCCATGGGGTGGAGTGAAGGAAAGGGTAAATTGGGAATTTACCCTATATATATCGGGTAGGAGTTTTAGATGTAAGCATAATTTGTTTTTGACTTGGTGGAAACTTCTTCTCTCCGGTGGACGTAAGCTTTGCCGAAGCACGTATATTTGTGTGCATTGTTTTGATCTTCATTTTAATGTGTTTATTATTATTGCTTGATCCCGATCAACAAAACTAAATTTTATGGTGCAACTCAAATACAAGTTCACACTTTCCGTACAGGATAAAATGAAAAATTTTACACCCTTTTTTGAATGAGGCAGCATTTGAAAGAGCTGAAAGACCCAGAAATGGAAGGAGTTCTGATGGAGACAGAAAACATTCTAGCTCGGGGTAGAATGGATCTGCCTCTTAGTCTTTGCTTTGCAACAAATAGAGAAGACGATCTATTGTTGCATCAGTTGCTAAGACGGGGTTTGGATCCAAATGAATCAAATAACAAAGGGAGAACAGCTCTGGTGTGTAAATGTCCACCCTTTCTTTTTTCAATTCTGTATTTCCTGATTTTTTTTTTTTTTTTTTGTGATTTTTTTTCTTTTTGTTACTTTATAATAACCAGCATATCGCAGCGTCCAAAGGAAGTGAAAACTGTGTGATTCTCCTACTAGATTATGGGGCAGATCCAAATAGCAGAGGTATCTTCCACCCTTTAACTGATTACTTGGCCCCCATGTGTTACAATCATGTTTAGTCTAGTTTTACGTCTTTCATTTCCATTTTACTCATTTTCATTTTGATTTTTTTCTTGAATATAATTTTTTTCTTCTCTTAAGCATATCCAGTTATCAGTGTATTTGGATGTTGAGATTGATGTACTTGGGTGTCAAGATTGATATACTTTAGTTCCCCATAACAGTCAAAACAATGGAATAGATTCAACCTATTATTTGTTTTTGTTTTTTTTTAGTTATTATTTACATTGTTTTATACAGATACAGAGGGAAATGTTCCCCTGTGGGAGGCAATATTGGGCAAACATGAATCTGTGATCAAAGTGCTAATAGATAACAGCGCAAACATATTTTCCGGAGATGTGGGTCATTTTGCATGCACTGCTGCCGAGCAAAATAACTTGGACTTGCTCAAAGACATTGTACATTATAAAGGGGATGTTACAATGCCCAAAAGCAATGGAAGTACTGCCCTTCATGTTGCAGTTTGTGAAGGAAACACGGGAATAGTCAAATTTTTGTTGGACCATGGGGCTGAGATTGACAAACCTGACATCCATGGTTGGACTCCAAGGGATCTGGCAGATCACCAAGGACATGAGGACATAAAAGTTCTATTCCAATCCAAGCAAGAAACCAAAGACCAATCCTCCATAACCATCTCTGAGAAGCATAACAAGGTCCAGTACCTTGGGAGGTTCACGAGTGAGCCTACGATCTGCGCTTCGTCCTTTGAAGGCACACACAGTACTGCCACAGAAGTGCCATGGGGAGATAACCTTAGAAGGCGCAGGACGAACAACTTCCAAAACTCACTCTTCGGGATCATGTCGGCTGTGCATACAGGTGAGAGGGATCTACTTCCTTCGATAGGCGGCGATGCTACATTCGCTGAAAGGCGCAGCAGTTATCCTGCCAGAGTTACACTCAGTTGCCCAGAAAAGGGTGAGGTTGCTGGAAAGCTTGTGCTGCTTCCTGGCTCCTTGCAAGAGATAATTGAGATTGCTGGTAAAAACTTCAGGTTTGCTCCCACCAGAGTTTTAAGCAAAGATGGAGCTGAAATAGAAGATATAAAGCTGATTAGAGATGGTGATCATCTTATTCTTGTTAGTGATTGTGGAATGGAAGAAACTAATAACCAAAAGGGAGAGCAATTCGCGAGGAGCAAAAATTGGGGAACATCAGCTGGAGTGTGCATGTATGCATGTCACGCAACCAACTGATTTTGTCTTTTAGTGACCACGTGAGAAACAATTAGATGCATGACGTACATACGCGCGCACTCCAAGCCTCGAGCTGATGTTCCACCATTTTCGCTCCAGACAATATGCTCTCACTAAAAGGTGAGGGATTGGCATCACTAATGTATGGATGGCTATCATTTTATTAGAGATAGTGGGTGGCTCATGTTCACTAGTCTCTAGATCCAAAGAGGAAAGACCTGAGGGGCTCCATGGAACCCCCCTTACGATATGGTAAGGATATATTGGGAATTTGTCCTCTATGTCGGGTAGAGATAAGTTGTAATCCTAATTCGTTTTTGACATAGTGAAAACTTCTTCTCTCCCGTAAACGTAGACTTGGTTTTTACTATGTTTATTATTATTGCTTGATCACGATCAACACATTCTAAGTTTATGGTAACTTGTGGCTTTAAGCTAAGTGGAACACTTGGTCCAATGTATGGCAACTAGGCTTGAAATGGTCTTGGAAAATGGTGAAGGGTAAAAAGTAATTCTTTTTTCTAAGGGATTGAACTAATCGGTTCAAATCAGGTGGGGGTAGCTCACAAAGCAGTATTATGGTTGCCAACCTTAATAACTCACTTAAACAGGATTGGATATGTGCCCCTGGTTTGAAATAATTAAAATCGTTGTAATTATTAACATCAACAATCATTTAAAGATTATTAAGTACTACCACACATGATCGAGATCAAGCAATAATAATAAACACAGTAAAAATGAAGATTAAACAATGCACACAGATATATGTGGTTTGGCAAAGCTTACGTTTACGGGAGATAAGAAGTTTCTACCATGTCAAAAACGAATTAAGATTACAATTTATAATTTTATCTGAGATATATAGGACAAATCCCCAATATGCCCTTATCGTACCGTGGGGGCTACACCCTTCGCATCCCAAAACCAAGGTTTAAAGTCTTGGGATCGAGGACCGATGGGTTCGGATTTGTTGGACTAGTGGTATTGGACCGGTCCAGAGCGATACCAATCTGGACTATTCAATTTATACATTAAAATATATATATATATACCGGTCACTGAATCGGTTGTACTGGTTGTTCCGTATTGATATTGGTTGGACCGATCAGATCCAAAGCCTCACAATACAACTATGGTATTGTAGCTTGAGACCAGACCAGTCTTGGTCAATCCCAGTATAGACCAGATCGATCCAATCCTTGAAACCTTGCCCCTAACGCTCAGATTCCTCTCCCTTGGATCTATACATATGTTGTAGGCTGGATGGCAGCGCACACTAACTCATCTATCAGCTAAGCGTAAGCATTGCCAATGAATAGGGGTGGCAACAGGCTGGGTGACCTGCTCTGCTCAATCAACCCGACCCTATGATTGGGAGAGCCTGGGCAAGGGTAAGTGACCCGTAGGGCCGGGCCGAGCTGAAATTTAAGGCCCAGTCTATTTTTTGGGCCGGGCTCTGATTTATGTTAAATTAGCCAGGCCCGTTAAGATAATAATAATTAATATATAGTTTTTACTTAATTCTATTATTGTCTTATGGTTAGTGGTTTAATGCTTAAATTTTCTTCTTTGGAGACCCAGGTTTGAATCCTAATAGCAGCCCATTTAGAGTTTTTTAGTTTAAAAAATAATACATAGAGTCGAGGTGAACCGCGCTTGGGCTTGATGTATTTTAAATACATCGAGCTCGGGCTTACACATTTGAGCCTGAAGGTCAAGACGGGCCAGGCTCGGGCTAACATAAATAGTATTATAATAGAGTGTAAGTCCAGTCCGTTGCCACCCTAGCAATGAACAATGCCATTTCCATGGCAAGAGCAATGAACAATGCCATTTCCATGGCAAGTACGGAACTCGTCTAAATACAATGGGATTAATCTTACAAATGGAATCCATTTAGTGGCGGGTCATGATCTTGCTATGTAATTGTCACTTGTCAGATTTCAGTACACAAAACAGTTACCTTAATCATTGTTGATGGTTATTTTTAACAAGAATATTACTCGCTAGCAAGTGTAGTATATAAAGCATAAGAGAGAGAGCCTAAAGAAATATTGAATTGTGATCCAGAATTAGGAAATCTTTGCAGAGATTTCCGACAAGATAAGGAGGGAGAGAGATACCGAGTTGGGAAGACTTGTGAGAGGCAACTCTTGTTGTGGTGCAAGTCCAGACTTAAAGCATCTCCCATCGTAGTCACAGCCTACCTTTCCCTTCTCGACCCACTCTCCCTTACTTGATTTGAATAAACATCTGAGAACAGTCATATCATACTAGTTTAGGCCCAAATTAAATCTAGTTATTCTGACTCCCAAAACACGTGGAAGAACATGCAAGCATTCTCACTAGGTTTTGTTCATCAAAAACCTACATACAATCATATAGATGTATCCTACTACTTGAGTGGTATTTTCTTTGACGTGTAGCGTCTAAGGAATGGTCCACCCTTAACCATCCGATTAGTTGTTCGATTTGGATTAGTGATACTTAATAACTTGCTCCACCACTTATTTTTCTTCATGATAATAGGACTATCATTAATTTTTTTAAACAACAACAATAATAATAATAAAATGACTTATACCATCTAGTTGAGTCAACATGAATCCTTATTCCTTCTTCTTCATACGTTAAAAATTATATTTTATCAAAATATAAATATTTAAATTATTTTTAACTGCCTTTATCCAAGTTATTTTTACTTTCCTCTCTAACCGTCTTAACTTGCTTTTCTTTATTTTACTTTCTATCTGAAAACACTTAAGGTTGTTTTTGGCCCGGCTTGTGTTTATGGATAAGTACTCGTTGGATAAGTTGCTCAATGGGAGCACTTATCCATAACAACAATAAACTGCTTATTTGAAGAAAATAGCGTTAGGTAAATACATTCATTTAAATGCTTATGATAATTTAGGGGTAAGATAGGTATTATAAAAATATTATTAAAGTTTAGAAATAACATTTATTTAAGTGCTTATGAAAGTTTAGGGGTAAAATAGGTATTTTAAAAATATTATTAAAATTGTGAAATAGCTTAACGGATAAGTGCTTAGGAGAAGCTGCTCTCAACAACTTCTCCTTATATGTAGTCTTCCTCTAGTGTTTATGGGTAAGCACTTACCCATAAGCGTTACCAAACACATATTTAATTTTAAAAAGTGCTTATATAAGCTATAAGTTGCAATAAGTACTTATAGAAGTCGGGCCACACGCAGCCTAAGACAATCTAAAATGTTAATTCCTTACTTTCCTGCAAAATTAAACCCTGCATTTTTGGATAATATATTTATATATTTTTTTTGGATAATTACAACAGCTTTAAGTTAAGAATTGTATTTAACTTTTTTTTAAAAAAAAAAATTTTGAAACAAAACTTCAATTCATAAATAATTAATTTATTCATGACAAAACTTATTATATAAATATTATTTTTAATCTACTCAAAAAAATTCATTTTTTTCTGAGAGTTTAATAAGGCAGGTCGGGAGCTACCAAAGCTAGCGTCCTTTGAAAGTGAACCTTTTTGTGTAAGGCTAGGGATGGCAACGGAGCGGGTTTTGACGAACCCTAACCCGAAAGGACTCTGCCTAATAACAAATTCTATTGGGGAGATAGCGGGATGAGGCAAGTTTGACCTTATTAAAAGATTTTTTTAAAAGTAAATATTTTGTTAATTTAAATTTTTAATATTTTAAATATTTACTTATAATATATAAATTTATATATAAAATATATATTTAAAACATAAAGTACATATTTAAAACGTAGGTAAATAGCAACAAGACGAGATCAGTGTGGGTTGAGCCAAACCCTAATCTTAGTTAAGGGTTACCAAACCCTAACCATTAGGGGTGGGGTGGGGCGGATTGCCCATTTAACCCAACCCGTTGCCATCCCTATATAAAGCTGGCTATGTAACGCAGATCATTGTGGTCACTGGCCTACGGCTTAATTGGGGATTTTCTTTGGAGGCTCTTTACCCACACGGGCCAACTAGGTTCATTTCATCCTATGTCATTCCAAGTTTATAAATTTTCCTTCTTTTTTTTTTCTTTTTTTAAAATTGACTTTTTGAAATTATTTAGCCCATAGATATAAAGTACAAACTAGGAGTGCCACTTGGGTCAGTTCAACCCGAAAATTGATCCATTTAAACTGAATTTGATTCAATTTGAATTGTGGTGCAGTGGTGGTCAGTGAGTCGAGCAATGATCTATTTTTTTTTGGGTAAGGAAGCAATGATCGAGAGCATTTTGTCTGGTCCGCAAAGCTGCTTCGGAGGCTGGACTGTGCTTGTACCCCGTGTTTAAATGCTTGTACTCCAGTCTATCAGTTGGACGTGTGGTGGAAATTCTTGCACGCTACAGCCGATCATCCAGCTTCGCGGACCGGACGAAATGCTCTGGCAATGGTCTTACAAATTACCACTTGGATTGTTCACTTTTCCATTCCCATATTTAAGCATATATGGCAACAGGAAAATAAATATATAACGATATAAACAAACATAAATGAGAATAATAAAGACCTCGACAGAGCTTTGCTGATGAGAATCAAACAAACTGAAGATGAATCATCCAGCATGTCGACCAATAAAATCGCTTTCAGGTTACCTCAAAAGGGCCATTATTTGAGCAACACTCTTTACAATGGTCTTTCTGGGTAAACTGAATGCAATCTTCTTGGTTTCATCCACTCAAAGTTGCTATTTTAACCCCTCTACAGGCAAAGCATTGGAATAGGACGACTGGTGAGCTTAAACCTTATTCTTGACCATACATTTGGTTACTTATCATATAAGCAATAAGATATGTATACATGAGTTTTGTGGATCACAGGCAAAGCAAACATGTCCTGTTTTAAATGATATCTGAGTAGATAATAAATACTCTGTCCGGACATAAAATTATTTTCGAAAAAGTACACCAATAGGAGCATGATTGAGGGAAACAGAACTGGCAACATGGTCCCCTTGTAAGTGACTTTGAATTTTCTGTCATATTAGAACCGAAGCAATGGCAAAATGGGATTTGTTCAACCTCTCTCTCTTTCTTCTTTCTCTCATTAAAAAGAAAAAAGGGGTATGAAATTTAGTTGCTCAAACCTCCGACTCATTTCTACTCTGTAATTGTGATCTTCTATTTCTTTCTTGTAATTCTCATGATAATTTCATAAAAAGAAAAAAAAAATAAAAGAAGAAAGGAAAATTTTCTTTGCTTCTGGATGATGTGTCTTTTTTTCTTTTTCTTAGTAAAAAACACTAACTTGTTGATTCTTTTGCCACCCTTTTAGAAACCATTGTTTTTGATTCTGCTTGATCCATAGAATCGCAGCCTGAATTAGTGAGCTACAACGATGGAGGTACAATTGACACTTTCTATCCCCTTTTCTGTGTAGACAGAATTCTTCACTTCTGAAGATAAATCTATCATCTTTAATCACTGATAATGACTTGAGCTTGATGATATGATTCAATGAGCCTTTTTTTTTTCTTTTTTTTTTGAATAATAATGGAGCTGGGTTTACTAAACATTAAAAATAGTTGTCCTCCATCAAGGTTTTAAATTTCCTCAAATTCTTGCAAAATTTCGTTTTCGTTCATATAGACAAAATCGAAATTCTAAAATTTTGCTTTTTCAAATTTCTATTTTCTTTTATCCTATAATTATAAGAAATCGATGAGGCTTTCATACTTTTCATTGTTAAGAAGCTTCTTCTTTCGGGCCTATTTTGATCTTTAGATCATTAAACAAGGTATATAAGGGTATTTTTGGTATTAAAATATGTTGCTACAAGCACAGAAATAAATATTTTATTACTTTATTTGACTGTTAGTAACGGAAGGGGTTTATTGTAAACATATTTTTAAACTATATGGAAGGTATTTGTGATGGCCTAGGTTTAAGGGTGTACTTGCTGGTAGGAGTGCAACTTGGGTCAGTTAAAACCGAAACTGCCCAGACTCAAATCGATTTCGGTTTGGTTTGAGTTGGGTTTCTAAAGGTTTAGTTCTGTTTTGGTTCTGAAAATACGAAATTGAATTAAAATGGTTCAGTTTTGGGTTTATAGTACGGTTAAACGAAACCAAACCGAACCGAAACCCGACATATATATACATTCTTCTAAACCGATTTGAACCGAACCGAAAATATGTATGTAGTAAACCAAACCAAACCGATTATTTTTCTATCTGAACCGAACCAATCGATTTTTATTTCTATATGAACCGAACCAACCCTAAACTTTAGGGCTAAAGTCTTTTGCTATTCTAATCGAGAAGAGAAGAAGACAGATTTATCTCTAGGGTTCTAAACAAACGGATAAAAGAGAAGACAGGTTTTTCTCCTCTACCCTCTCCTAGAGGAACAGAACAGCTGATAGGATCCCAAAAGAAAATTCAAATGCTAAGAAACTAAAGTAATTTCTACGAAACATTCACCGCTTTCTTATTGTTATTGCTAGTTTAAATAGCTAATCAAAGACTAACTTCCTTCCTAATAATCAGGAAGGATGATATCTAATCCCTAACAATCTGGTACCAACTAACAATCTAAAGGATAAGAACAATACTTGTATAAAAGACCAAAAGACGGGAAAGAAAGGGAATTAAGAAGAAGATAACATAACAGAACATGTTAGAACATAACAGAAGATAGAGTCATATCAACATCCAACCTCATAGGATCAACGGCTATTTTTCGAGAAATATTATCTCTTTCTCTCGGTCAATCTCTCTTTCTCTCTCTCGTTCTTATCTCTTTCAACTCTTATTTATTTATTTTTTTCTACAAAATCAGGTCTTCGATTTTGCAGAAAACAATCGAAGACCCGATTCATCGTGGAAAGCTTTGTTCAAGGTGGAAGGACATGCATTATATCTTGACTTTATCCAACTGAAGCGATCTATGGAGTAGCGAGACTCTTCTTGTTCAACAATGCTACTGGGGCAAGCATCATTGCGGCAGTGACACTGCCTCAAAACTCCTTTTCACTTCGGAAGCTATTGCAATGAGAGAGAGAGAGTTCTTTTTTCTTTCTTTTTTTCCTTAAGAGAAGTTAATTATTTTATTATAATCTTTTGATTAAGGTTGCTATTATAATTTTTCTTCCTTTTTTTCCTTTATTAATTATTTCATTAATTTTGGTTCGGTTTGGTTTTCGGATTAAGATTTTTGGTTCTCAATTCGGTTCAGTTCAATTCTAGGTTGATTGTATATACCTCCATTTGATTTTGGTTTGAGGTCAACCCGGACCAATCCAAACCGAGTTTAACCCTTACTTGCTGCCATTATGCCAAGCCTAAGGGACTGTGAATGTAATTAACCCGATATATTAATTCATAAAATATATAACGGTCAGTGTGGTTTGCCGTCACGTACAGAATAACCGAACTAGTAATCGTTTAGTCTAGTTAAGGTGAATGCCAGTTTAGGATTAAAATATCTTTTAGGATTTTAGATTGATTGGCGGTCGGTCTTGTTGTACTTACCTGGTGTCATGTGATTGGTACCAAAAGGAAATATAGCACCAAAATATCATGGACAATGCTCTTCCAGAAGTCGCAATATATAATATAGTCATGTATTTTTACTTTGTATATATCAATTTTGCATTCAAAAATAAAATCTTTTGATTTTAATTAAATTAATCATTTAATGTTATATGTGGTGTAATATGCTAAACATGTTAAAAACGTTTAGATATAGCTTAATAACTAACATGATTTCTTGCTTTTCAGATGTGGGTTTTTCCAGTATCCTAGCAGTGCCCTTGGGCTCCAGCGGCCGGAGCATTCCTCTTGTGGGTATGGGCACAGCAGCCTACCCCCTTGTGGGATCAGAAGGTGTGAAGTTGGCGATGCTCGAAGCAATAAAGCTCGGTTACCGCCACTTTGATACCGCTGCTCTCTACCAGACAGAGCAGTGTGTTGGTGAAGCTATAGAAGACGCACTTCGTATTAGTTTCATCAAATGTCGGGGCGACATCTTCATCACTTCCAAACTATGGTGTAGTGATGGTCATCCAGATTTTGTCCTTCCGGCCCTTCAATGAACTCTCAAGTAAGTATTTGTGTCAAGAAAGAAAGATAAAATGAGATGAAGAAGAAATCAAGCACACACAAGACCCATATTTACGTGGTTCGACAAATAGTGTCTACGTCCTCGAATGCACACCAATTTCTATTATTCTCCAAGCTCAGACCAATTTCTATTATTCTCCAAGCTCAGAAAAAAGTATTACAAAGAGCAGCCACGAAAAGTATGATAAATATCCTGTAATTTGGGCTAAACCTAATTGAGTGTGAAATTACTATTATACCCAAAATGCCCAAAAAAATTGGGCTTGATGGTTGGATCATCAGTACTTCCCCAATGCCTCAGTAGCATCAGTCTCCACACAACAACAACTTCTTGTATGATTATAATCTTGATTGAAAAGATTTTTAATTGATACAACGAGTATGCTACATGTTGTTTTGTGTAGGAATCTTAAGTTGGAATATCTTGATCTCTATCTCGTACATTTTCCACTAAGTTCGAAGTCAGGAAAGTATGAGCTCCCAATACCCAAGGAAGAGCTTCTCCCAATGGACCACAAATCGGTATGGGCGGCCAAGGAAGAGTGCCAAAAGCTTGGCCTCACAAAGGACATTGGAGTTAGCAACTTCTCCTGCAAGAAGCTCGAGGATTTACTCGCCACCTCAAAGATCCCACCTGCTGTTAATCAGGTGAATACTTTTCATGATTTACTCTTCGAAAATATCAATATTTATTTTCCATAAACAAGTGATGATTGTTGTTAGAGATAGTGGGTGGCTAATATTCATTAATCTCTAGATACAAGGAGGAGGGGACCAATGTGGCGGAGCACCATGGGGAGGTCCTTCCCCAAATCATGGGTAGCTAGTTGTGCGGTTAGGGGGTGCCTCTGTGGTACAGTAAGGGTATATTAGGGATTTGTTCCATATATCGGATAGGAGTATAAGTTGTAAATCTAATTCGTTTTTGACATAGTGGAAACTTCTTCTCTCCCGTGGACGTATGTTTTGCTGAACCACGTATATCTGTATGCATTGTTTGATCTTCGTTTTCACTCTGTTTATTATTATTTCTTGATCTCGAACAACAATTATCAAGTTAATTTCCTTGTTTTGTAAGGTGGAGATGAACCCTTTTTGGCAACAAAAGAAGCTTAGAGATCTTTGCAAGGCCAAAGGTATACTTGTGTCAGCTTACTCCCCATTGGGAGCACAAGGAACCATTTGGGGCACTAGCCAAGTTATGGATTCTCAAGTGTTGAAAGAAATTGCCAAAAACAAAGGAAAGACTCTTGCTCAGGTTCTTCAATGCTTTTTAATTTCTCCAAGTTATTAATGTTAATTTATTGTTGCTATCGTTGATGTTGATGTTGATATTAGTAATAGTAATGTGTGAATAAGCTTATTTACCTTTGATGGCTATTCAGGTTTGTTTGAGGTGGGTATATGAGCAAGGGGTGATTGTGCTTGTGAAGAGCTTCAACAAGGAGAGGATGAAAGAGAACTTAGAAATATTTGATTGGTCTTTGAGTGAGGAAGACATCAATAAAATCAATCAGATTCAACAGCTTAGAGGTCTTCCAGGGGATGTCTTTGTCTCAGTTAATGGGCCCTTTAAATCCATTGAGGAGCTATGGGATGGAGAAATCTGATCATAGATGGGTTTGTGGCCAAACATTGTAAAATGCTTTAATTCCTAGAGTCTATGTCACATAAGAAAATGCGACTCTTAATAACTGATCATAAGAAATTGATTTAATTCCTACAGTTTATGCTTTAATTCTTGCTTGATTCATTGGATTTAGGGAAATTATAAATTGACCTAAAAGAGAACCTTTTAGGGTTACTCATGCATTTATGGTCTTTTAAATATCATGCAGAGACTAGTTGCAGTATCTGGATGTGGCCATTTACCACATGAGGAATGCCCCAAGGCATTACTTGCAGCAATATCACCCTTCATCACCAGACTCCTATCATCATCAAGCTATCACCAGAGTTTGCAAAAACAATAACACACCTACTCTTTTGACTTACTAGGGTTTCAAGCAGTTGCAAAGTTGTTGTTTTTTTTTTTCCCTATTTACCTCTGAGAGGAGCAAATTTTGAAGATAGATAGAGAAATTCCGATTGGTTTTGTGGGATATTGTCGCCGGGAACTGACACACAAGTCGGGAATTGGACGGAAATTTTGCATGGAAAGATGTGTTGCCATCTCGTCTTGATATTTATTTTATTTTTTGAAGCAAATAGTTTTTGACAATTTCGGCAAAATTTTGATAGGATTTTTTTTTTCTTTCTTTTTACAGAATAAATAACAAAATTTTATTGAAATCATCGAAATTTTACTGTAAAATTTTGATGATTGTTGATAAAATAAATTTATTTATTTTTTTAAATTATTGTTTTGATTAAAAATAATTTATTTCGAAGAAATTTCAAACAATAAGTCACTAATAGCACACAAAAGAATAATGGGTTGCTTGCCCACACAAGCATACACACACAAGAATGCACATAACATAAGATCGAGTCATTCAAATCCTAATCAGACAAGAGAGATTGCATGGAATTCAATAATAAACATTCACTTGCAAACAACAAAAAATAATATGTTCCACATGTATAGTGTGAGTGTGTCATGTGTACAAAAGTAATCGGATCACTGTATCATTAACAGGTATAATTTGATCTAACGACTTGAAAGTATATACACTAGAATTCGGGTTTCGGTTTGATTTGGTTTAATTGAGGCTTCAACCCAAAACCAAATTGATTTAATTCGATTTTGTAACTTCAAAATCAAAACGATCCAAACTTTTAGAAACCCAACACAAAACGAACCAAAATTTGGTTTGGGTCAATCTAGTTTCGGGTTGAACGGGTCCAAGTTTCATCCCTAATAGTAATTTGATCCAACGGCTTGAATGTATATACATTAGAATTCGGGTTTCAGTTTGATTTGGTTTAATTGAGGCGTCAACCCAAAACCAAACTGATCTAATTCGATTTATTAATTTCAAAATCAAAATGATCCAAACTTTTAGAAACCCAACCCAAACTGAACCAAAGTCTGTTAGGGTCAATCTAGTTACGGGTTGAACGGATCCAAGTTTTATCCCTAATAGATACTTCTTGCAGACATAGTTGAGTTTTCACTCCCAACTTGTATAAAAATGAAAAAATTAAGGAAAGATTAAGAACTTAGACCGTGTTAGATCCGGTTTTAACAATTAATCTAATTTTAATTAATTAATAAATTAATTAAATTATCTAAAGCTTAATAAAATAATGACACGAGCAATTTTTACGAGATTCGGTAAAAACTTACTCTTTGAGGCCACACCCAGACATTGAACAATCAATTAAGTTATCAAGATTAGAATCACTAATCGGACTTACACAAAATGAAGACCCCCTCTTTATTTCTTTCGTCTTTGTATTGAATCCACTTCTTGAATATGTTCAACCAACACCATTCGTCTTCTAAGTCTGCATAGTTGAATTCCCTTCAATTCGCAGACTGTCTTCTCCCGAAGACTTCAAGTTTTTCTTCGGAAGAACTGTAAACTTGAACAACTCAAAAGTAATAAACTTGAGCGACTGAGAAGTTTCTAAACTCATATCTGATGAGATGTTTATACAGAGCAGTATGAAGATCTGAATCAAATCTTGGATAAGATAAGATTTGAAATGTTGTAACATTTGTTGCAACATTAACTGAACGTGAGATCTGATTCTGATTTCAAAACTAGAATCTCCTTATCTATTTTGAACTAATCTAATCTTCTGAGATCCTTCCATAAAAATCTTTTAAACAAATCCAAATCTTCTCATCAAATCATAAACTCCTCAGTCAATCTAAATCCACTGATTTTTAGATAGATAAAACAAATCCTACTAAGTTGAAATTGAGTTCAACTTAAATTAGGACTCTCATTAAAACGCATGATCAGCTTTACAAAATCTTCAGCATTATCTGAAAATATCTTTCTGAATACTTCTTATCAAATCCTAATCTACTCAGCCAATCGAAATCTCCTGGTATTTAGAAAATCCAAACCGAATCTAATTAAGTTGAGTTTGAGTCCAACTTCAATTAGAATTCTTTCTTTTTAAACGATTGACCAGCTGTAGGTAATCTCCAGCAATATCCTGATATATCTCTCCTGAATCTTATCTGAGAATAACTTGAATTTTAAATTTGAATTTCTCTTGAATATTGTTGTCATGAATGCCAACGAAAAAACTAACAGGTCTAATAGAACCTTTAAAGATTATTAACAGCAAAACCGAATTGGATCGCAAATCCGACGATCCAAAACGATCTGGAAAAAAAAAACAAAAAAGATGGATAAAGGAGAACGGGATTGGAGAGAGTATAGAGGGGGAGAGAAATGAAGGAAAAAATGGAAGAATAAAAAAAGAGGAGAGAGACAGAGAGAGCACAAAGAGAGAGTGCGTGAGAGAATAAAAATCAAAATAAAGGAGCCGACAGCATTGGTCTAGACCGGACCGGTTATACCGATCGATGACTAATACAATTTGTTTGGTGTTTTTTATTTTTATAAATTTTTGAATTGGACAGTTCAGATCGGTATCCTTTTGGACTGATCCAATTTCGACCGGTACCGTCGATTTGTTGACTAGTAACGTATTAACGTCGGTATGGTGATAGGTCTCGTCTGATCTAAATTTTTTTACTTTGAAATTTTATTCCCAGTCCGTCACTTTTGTACCAGATTTAGACTGGTCGTATGTCACGCCCCGAGCCTCCAGGCACACACGTGTCAGCACGCTGTCGTCTGGACCGCGGTGCAATGACCTTCACCCTCAGAGGTCAACGATTTCACTTCATAAGCATAGAGAGGGTGGAATTCCATTTTAATTATCTTAGAACAATCACACAACGCCTAAAATATTGCGGAAA
>JAUPMG010181032.1:0-10391 GCA_031762675.1 Pachysandra terminalis
TCTAAGGTTAAGCTACTATCATCTCCCTTCACACTTAAAGCCGTGCTTTCTCTACTGTGCTATATTTCCTAAGGATTGTGAATTTGAGAAGGAGGGATTAGTACTTTTATGGATGGCACAAGGTTTGGTCCAGCCAAACAAGAATAATAATGAAAGAATGGAGGACATAGGTGAAGAGTATTTTCATGAACTAGTGTGGAGGTCATTCTTCCAACAATCCAGTAAAAATAACTCAAAATTTGTAATGCATGACCTGATGAATGATTTGGCTCGAGCTGTTTCCGGAGAAACATGTTTTCTAATGATGGAGAAAGACAAGCAACAAGAGGAACAACTTTCCAAAAGGACTCGTCATTTGTCATATTGGATGTCATCATATGAATCTGTAAAGAGTTATGAAGCATTTTATAAAGCAACTAGTGTTCGGACCTTATCCTTTGATACATATGAATACTACTTACCTATTCAGTCCGATGCATATCAATGTTACTTACCTATTGAGATTCCGTTGCCGACGATGTTAACTCGCTTACGTGTGCTATGTTTGAAGCAATGTAACATCGTTGAAATACCAGAATCAATCCATAATTTGGTACATCTGCGGTACCTAGACCTTTCTCGTACCAATTTCAGAAGATTACCTGAATCGGTGAATGCTCTCTACCATTACAAACATTGCTTTTAGCCGACTGCAAGAGACTGGAAGAGTTGCCTAGTGACAGGGGAAACTTAATTAATCTTCGGCATCTTAAAATTAATGGATGTTCTAAATTAGAGAAAATGCCACGACGAATTGGTAGACTAACAGTACTACAAACAATGCCAACATTTATTGTGGGCAAAGATAATGGAGCTAGAATAGAGGAGTTGAAAAGACTTGAAGCATCTACGAGGGCAACTTGAGATTTTAGGGTTGGAGAATGTTAGGGATCCCATTCTCATGGAGATCAAGTTAAGGAACAAAAAGCACCTGCATAAGCTCTATTTTAAATGGGATGATAGCATCCCAATCAATGATGCACAAACTAAAAGTAGTGTTGTAGTAGAGCTTCTATTTGACAGCCTACAACCTCATACCAATCTGAAAGAGCTCACAATTAATGGTTATGGTGGTACAAGGTTCCCAAATTGGTTAGAGAGTCCTTCCTGCTACTCTAATTTGGTGACCCTACACCTCTTGGAATGCAAAAACTGCAAATCTCTCCCTCCCCTTGGGCAGTTACCCTCCCTGGAAGTACTTAAGATATCTGAAATGCAAGGGGTACAGAAAGTGGGTCATGAATTCTTTGGGTATGGCTCAAATAATAGGCCATTTCGATCACTCAAGCATCTAGTGCTTTCTCAAATGCTGGAATGGGAGGAATGGACTGGAGTTGGACAAGAAGGTGAAGAATTCCCTTGCCTTGAAAAACTCACAATAGAATATTGTCCCAAGCTAAGAACAATCTCTCATTGTTTTCTAGAAATGATAAAATTAAAGATATATAGTTGTGGAGAATTGACTGCTTTTTCAAGGGTTGGAAACTTGGAGGAAAGGGAAGAATTTCCTCGCCTTCGTGAGCTTTTCATTTCAGGTTGTCCCAAGCTGAGCGAATTTTCCAAACTCACTTCATCGTCAGTGGTAAGACTTGAGATAATTGGATGTAAAAAATTGAATGCACTTCAAATGTGCGAACTCACATCACATAAGTAGTTAACTTTGCATGGCTGTGATAATGGATTACTGCATAGTGTGCTCCTTTTCACCACACCTATCATCTTGAGAATTTCTAGAATTTCAAGTCTTACATGTTTACTACGTCATGAAGAATCCTTCCTACCATACTTGAAAACACTTGAAATTTTAGACATTGATAGGTGTCAGGAGTTAACCTCCTTATGGAGATGCCAGGAGGTTGTAGGGGGAGGTTTACAACACCACCACCACCTCACTTCTCTTCGAAGGTTGACAATTTCAGGATGTCGTCAACTTGTGTCTTTGTCATTGTCAGACTCATGTGGAGAGTGGGGATGATGTTTCTCGGGCTTGAATATTTGAAAATAAGTTCTTGCCAAAATCTGAAGAAGTTACCATATGGACTGCACAACCTATCCTCTCTCAAAGAGTTGAGAATCGAGGATTGTCCAGGCATTCACGAGTCGTTGTTTTCTGAGGAGGAGGAGATGGAATTGCCCTCCATGCTCAGACATATTTCGATCATCGATTGCCGCAATCTCAAGTCCTTACCTGAGGTGTTGTTGATGCCTAACAACAACAACACATCTCTTGAATGTTTAGAGATCGAAGGGTGTACTTCTCTCGGTTCATTTTTAAGAAGATCAGACTCATCAGGGTGTTCGAGTTCAATTGAGGTCATCAACACCACGAACCTTAAAGAACTGAAAATCTCAGAATGCCCACGTCTTTTGTGCTTTCCAGAACGGGGCTTGCCCTCCGCCAACCTCAGACATCTTGAAATCATGGGTTGCAAGGATCTCAAGTCTCTGCCTGATTAGATGAACCTCCTCACATCTCTTGACAGTCTGGAAATCTTGGAATGCCCAAGTCTCTTGTCCTTTCCAGAAGGGGGCTTGCCCTCCGCCAACCTCAGACATCTTGTAATCAGCCATTGCAAGGATCTCAAGTCTCTGCCTGATCAGATGAACCTCCTCACATCTCTTGAAGAACTGATAATCTGGGAATGCCCAAGTCTATTGTCCTTTCCAGAAGGGGGCTTACCCTCCGCCAACCTCACACGTCTTGTAATCAGCCATTGCGAGGATCTCAAGTCTCTGCCTGATCAGATGAACCTCCTCACATCTCTTGAAGAGCTGAAAATCTGGGAATGCCCAAGTCTCTTGTCCTTTCCAGAAAGGGGCTTACCCTCCTCCAACTTCAGAAGTCTCCAAATCTGGGATTGCAATGATCTCAAGTTCCTGCCTGATCAGATGCACAACAACCTCACGTCTCTAGGCCATTTGGGAATCCGAAACTGCTCCAGTCTGATCATGTCCTTTCTAGAAGTGGGGTTCTTCCCGTCCAACCTGTATTCACTCAGCATCACCAATGATTACAACAGTACTGATCTATTGCCCTTATTGTCTCGATGTGAGATGCAATCTTACTACAGACTCATATCTCTTACAACTCTTTCACTTGATGGGTATAAGGGTATAGAGTCCTTTCCGGAATGGCCTCTGCCCATCACTCTTACCCATCTTTATATCCGGAATTTTCCTCATCTTAAATCTCTATCATCCAAAGGGCTGCAACATCTCACCTCTCTTCAATCCTTGAATATCTATTATTGTCCTCTGCTAAAACAGTGGTTGGAGGAGGTTAAAAGAGAAGACTGTCCCATATTAGCCAGCAATACTTGCATATACATTGATGGAAAGTTGATCAATTGAACAGGTACAAATAGATTTATCTCATAATCCACTCAGGTACTTGTTGTTTTCCATTTCAATGATCTCCAGAATCCAAATAGCATTACATATCTATTTTATGAAACAACCGATGCATTTCTTTTATATATTTATTTTCTATATACGGTTTTCTAATCTAATTTTCCAATGAAATATTCTTGGCAGGCCTCTCAATCTCAATTGACAGCAGCCTCCTAGCTATCTCTATTCAGGTACTGTTGGTTCAGGTATTATTTTTTTCCCCCTCTATTTACTAATAAATTTCATTGAAATTTACTTTCTGGTAGGCTTTAATTAAGTTGCACAATTGTTGTGTTACTGTCCTTGTATTATGATTGTTAGATTTTAATTAGTTTACACAATTTGTATTTATCCTGTCTACTCTCTTCCTTTTCAGCTATATAGGTTTCCATTGTAGTTTCAATTCTCTTTTCTTTGGAGGCCTAGTAATTCTCTTTTCTTGGGAATATTATAAAGGTCTATTTATCCTGTGATGATTGATGTGTTTTACATAAATTTGAGTATGGAAAGTTACATTGTAATATTGGGAATGGGTGCTGAAAAACATTTACTTGACATAGATAAGCACTTACACTTGACTTTTGAAATGTAATCTAAACAATGAAAGAAGATCAATTGATGATTGTGTGGCAACTATTGAGTATTGGTCCATCTAAATAGATGTTTCAGTAACCCTTTGTAAGATAATAGATTTGTGTGATACTTCTGTCAATTTCTTAAGTTTTTCATTTGTGTTCTAGGTCTCAGCTAGCATCTCTTTCCTTAAAAAGTAAAATTCACTTATTTGCAAACCCTCCAAATTGTTCTTCATATTTCCATTTGAATTATATTAAATTCATTTCATGCAACAATCTTTACTTTCATTAACTGATGACATAACCATTTGTGTTATATGAAATACTTAGGTGGCCTTTGGTGTTAATATAGGATTAGATCATGGTATTATTTTTGTTCCTTTGTATTTTTCACACACGCATGCGCACACACACACACACACAAAAAAAAAAGAGGGGTGTACTTTGACTACTATTAGTGAGACTTTCAATTTCTTTTACTCTGCTGAATGGCTTATTACTACAGATTTGTAGCAGGTTAAAATCATTTGGGATGGCAGAGATAGTTAGTTGAGCAATGCATTGCAGATGCGAGTCTTTCACTGGTTTATAGAGTGGATCTTAGACGTTCTAAGCCAAATTACTAGTTTCATGACAGCTTTCTTTGAATCTTTTATGAGACTGATGTTTAAATCAAGCTCGTGCCGCTACCCCAAAATTGGGCACTATTTTTTTAATTGGACACTTAATGCAGCGTTTGAATGTTGGTTATCGTTGAAGTCTAAATTTTTTACGTGTGGTGATTATCAGCTTGGACTGGCTTCGGTGTTTGTTTATAATATGTTTCATGTTCTTTCCATTTGTAATTAGTAATTGCTTTGTGAAATCATGGCTATGATTATTTTTGTATCGGTTTTTCTTCGATTTCTATTCAAAACATGAGCAATTTCTAAAGACCCAATGTCTGGGAGTGAAAATTCATAGATGCGGTAGCAGAAGGATCTAAAGCAGTGCTTATGTGGGTAGTTTGAGAAGAGTATGTTGTTTGTAATTGCAGTCAGGTGAATAGCAAACCTAGAGTTATATAGTTTGCTAGTGCCAGCTCCATGAGATCTTTTGGTTAGAATTTGTATGAAACTTGTATTAATGAAAGCGAAGGAGGTGTAGCATAAACATTGTTTCACAAACTGGGTAAATACCATCATCTTTCTGCACCTGCTTTGAGTCTTCCGTCATAAATCTGAAACCCATATTTGCAAAAACAAAACCAAAGATTTGCCACTTTCAGATAAGCATTTTGTATGAACTGTTACATTAACAATTAGAAAAAATGGTTGTTTTCAAACCCATTCCTTCGTATTTTTTCTCTTAACTAGTTTCAAGCAAGCTTGTTCTAAGCAAGCAGGGCTTTGAAGCTTGTTTGGCCAACTTATAGATATATAAGGCTTAACAACTTCTCTGGCATTTACGGATAAAAGGATTTCAGTGTAAAGGCATGAAGTTGGATCTCTTATAGTTTAACAAAGCAAAGGTCTGAGAAGTGAAGCATTTCAAATTCAAAATTAAAATTTTAAAGTTCAGGGTGGAAAAGTAACAATTGAAATCCTCCAACATTTACTCAACTTAGACAAATGAACAGAAAATGATGGTTGTCTCCATAGAAATACTAATGCATATTGGCACATCTGGATTGATGTTTCAGTATCCCTTCCTAAGCTTGTAGCTTTAGGTGATACTTCTGTATATTTTTAAGTTGTTCGTTTGTGTTCTTGGTCATAGCTACCATCTCTCTCCTTGAAGAATATCATTCACATAGTTGCAGCTCAGTAAGCTGTCTTGCATATTTCCATTTGAATTATTCTATTTATGCAAAGACTATTGTTTTTAATTGATGATATGGGTTTTATATTACGTTAGATAAAAATATTAGGTGGCCTTTGGTTTAATATGGGATTAGATTATGGTATTATTTTTGTTCCTCACTCTCTTTCACAAAGACACACACACACAGAAATACATAAAAATGGACATATTTTGATTTCAATTAATGGGACTTTTTCAATTTCTTTTACTATGCTGAATGACCTATTACTACATATTTGTAGCAGGATAAAATTATTTGGAATGGCGAAGGCACTTCGTTGAGCAAGGCATTGCAGATTCAACTCTTGTACCGGTTTTACAGAGTGAATCTTAGATGTTCTAAGCCCAAATTACTGGTTTCATGAGCCATGGCAGCTAAATTTTAATCTTTTTGCATCTTCTGCAAGAACTATGTTTGAATCAAGCTCCTTTCACTTGTGGGAATCATTCATCTTCTTTAATTTTGATGTTTGATTATATTCTGCAATAGAGACATCAAAACTGAGCACTGAATGCAGTATTTGAAAGTTGGTTATGTTTGAAGTCTAAGCTTTCACATTGACCCAATTTCTGGAAGTGAAAAATCATAGGTGTCATTGCAGAAGGATATAAGCAGTGTTTATGTTGGAACATGGGACTTGTGTGCAGAGTATGTTGCTTATAAATGCAATAAGGTGAGTACTCTTTCAAGTCATAATGTCGAAGGCCTTTCGCGAGTAAATCTTGGGTCTTTTGGATAGAAAACCGGGAGTTATATTGTTTTCTAGTCATGAGGTCGTTGCGTTAGAATTTATATGAATCTTATTCTAATGAAAGCAAAGGAGAATTCTTGTGTTAATGTAAGTGAAGGATGTGTAGCATAAACCATGTTGAACAAATTGGGTAAGCAACATCATCTTTCTGCACCTACTTTGAGTCTTGTGGCACAAATCTGAAACCCATATTTCCAAGAACAGAACCAAAGATTTTCTATTGTCAGATAAAGATCTTGCATGAATTGTTACATTAACCATTAGAAAAGATGGTTGTTGTCAAACCCATTCCTTTTAAATTTTCTTTGTTCTGTTAACAGGGTTCAGGTAATCTGGACTAGTGGTGGTTGAAATTTGCGTATGGAAGCTTTGCAAGTCTTTCTATATATCTACCTCACATAAAAGCAACTTTTAGATGTTCATCAGTTACACATTTGCACCTAGTGTTACCTTTCATTTTGTTCGATTTTTTTATTTTATTTTTCTTACTGATTGGTCCTTTCATGTGATTATTGATGATATGTTTGTCTCAATTATGGGTTTCAATCTGCTCCATTAATTTTGACATTAGACTTGTTCCCTCCATTGAACTTAAGTATCAAAACTTAATTTTCTTCTCACTCTTGGCATGACCAGGATATTAGAACTCTTAAACCAAAATTATTTGTTTTATAGTTTATGTGATCCAAGAATGATGTCCAAGTGTCCAACACCAAGTCCATAACCAAGCCACTGGCCTAAAGTTTCAAGCAAGCAGGGCTTTGGTACAAAATGAGTAGTGATTCCTGGTAGATGGTAAACAACATGGCATTGGTACTTGCACAAATGAGTTTGCAGTATCTTGTCCAAAAGTATCTGAATCTTGTCTTTCTCTAGTCTGCAGAAAACAAATTTTGATTAGAGAAGAATATTGATTTGAAGCTTGTTTATTTATCACTGTCCAAATAACAGCCTCCTACTCATCATGTGTGTGTAGTTGCACGCACACACACACACATATATATATACTCATTTGTACAGACACCTTTGGAATATTCTGATGATTTGCAAACTGTTTTATTATTATTTAGTTCAAAAATTACCAGACTAGAACTTGAGGTTGCTTTACTCTTCTAGATGATTATTCGCTGATATTTGTGCATATTTATCTTCCCTTGACTTGCTTTATATGACACTAGACTGGTATTGGGTTCTTCACCGGTATTAGTAGCATTCAACTTGCAAATTTCCTTGTACTATTAAACATTAGTTTAGGACCTCCTCGACAGTTTCTTATTTCTTTTGTCAATAAGAGCATGCTAATATAGATTTTTTTTTTTTTTTCGGTGATGTGGAACACCCAATCCGACTTAGTGGGGACAGGGTAAACCAGTTTAGGGTCTGGGACATTCAAACAAAGATTCAAAAAACCCTACAATCTGACTCATGGCAGGTGCATGGAGTGATCCATCACTTCTACTACTTGTAGCATCATTTGTAGTTTTTTAGGATGAACAAAAGACAATAGAAAAGTCTTACTTGTGACTTATCATGCCATAAACCTTGAACCCAGTCTCAAACCCAATTAGCATGGAACAATCCTTGACCAGTTTCAGTGTTGAGATTGCCATGCTTCATCCAACCCAAATTGATATGAAGTATGCAGCAATATCCACCAATCCAACAGTCTCTCCTCCAGAGAACTTCTTGTCCCTGAGCTCAGTTTCTAGTTTTTCCAGGTGCTCACTTGCTTCTTCCGGTGCCTTTTCTTGCTCTTTCTCATCACATCAACAAACCTTCCACAGTGCCGGCAAACACTGCACACAGAAATCAACTCAATTTTGTAAGTAAACAAGTACAGATTTTAATTCGACTGCCATCAAAACAACACCGTAAAAAAAAAATCAATTGATGCTTGGAAAATCAGTTCATAGTGCCACCTTTTAAGTGATTCAAACTGCCAAAGGGTGCATGTTATTTCATTGGAAGGCCGTAAGGAAGCGATAAAAGCTAAAGAGAACATTAAAAGAAGTCAGTATAAGTGAAGACATTAACAAACAAATGAAATTCATTTACCTTTTCGTCAGTGAACTTGGACCAGAAACAAACCATGGCTCTCTTGCAAGGATCTTCAGGCAATTTATTATAACCTTTCCAAGTCTCGTCGATGTATTCGAGTATAACGAGCGATTCAGCAAGTGGCTTTCCATTGTGTAAGAGCACAGAAACCTTCTTATGAACAGGATTGTATTTCAGTAACAAAGGACTCTTGCACTTGGAAAAATATGTGCTTGGTTCAACTTCTACTTCAATGTTTCTTCTTCTCTTACTTGGTAAAGATTTATAGAGCTCTCTTCACTAAGGTTACTTAGTAAGCAAGTTAATACAAGCTTGTTGATCTGAGAAGAAAACAAATTCTGGACAGGTCTCGGGATAATATTGTTGATGCGGAATTTGTCCTGCTAGACCCGCTTTAAGTCGTCAATTGGGATCGAGCCGCTTAAAGGGGTGTAAACCGTGCGAGCACGTGACGACGTCGCGTGTCGGTCACTTCCGCACTGCCCGGGGTTGGATAAGGTCTTGTCTGAGCACTCGGGACGTCCCAACCGTCTGCTTAAACCGTCGCGCAGTCGTTCGGACGGCGCTACGCCTGTGCTCGACAAACATAAAGAAAGAAAAGGGAGAACAGAGGAGAGCCAATATAAAGAAGTACACAGCAATTTTACGTGGTTCGACAATATGCCTAGTCCACATGAGTGGCCTCGTAGGAGGTCTTTTTTCCACTATTTAAAAATACATAGAATAATGAACATCCTATTCATACGGGGATGAAGGAAGTAAGAAAGAAATGAGGGAGATGGAGAGAGATGAAGAGAGATGGAAGGAAAGAGATGTTTCCTTCTGCAGTGTTCTTCTTCCAGTTTTCTGATGTACAAAGCCTTTTCCTCAAGATTTTTTCCCATATTTTTCCATCATTTTTCATCATCCTTTCTTATGTGCTGAAGTGGTCCTCATATAGACTTGTCTTTACTTGGTCTCTAAGTAAACTTGGCTAGCAAGTCTTGAGTGTGACATGTGGATGGTGAATCACCATGTAGATAGCTCTTGTAAATCTCTGCTAGAAGGTGAGTCACATGTAGATATTTTATGACAAATATCTGAAAAATATCTAATGGAAGGTGAGTCACATATAGCGAGAATATAACTGTCTGGTTGGATCGGGTCGAACCGGTTAGACCAGATTGGATTGGGTCAGACCAAATTAGACCGATTGGGGTCGGGTTGAACTGAATTAAACCAATTTGGACCGAACCGGTTGGGCCGGGTTAGACCAGGTCGAGTGACCCATTAGACCCATGGTTCATAGGTCAAGCAAGTCATGCAGGTTAAGCAGGTGACACGTGGCTGCTTAATTAGGTCACTGGATCAACAATGGCCCCCTTCCTGACGAAGTGCAAAAAATAAGCTTCGTCAGGCAAACTAAGGAAGTGGCCATATGATAAGTCTACAAGTCTCGAACGAGAATGATGTGATAAAAAAAAAAGGAAGACGAGGCTCGAAAGCCACCGTTCATGTAGGGTATATTGTTCGAAGTCCCTTTCTCAGGACTAAACGAGGCTGACATAATGTATGACGCATATATGATAAAAATGTAAGCACGTCTTTTAAGGGGGACAAACCTGTAACCATTGTCTTTTGAGGGGGACTAACCCATTTCACGAATTGACCATCTCGTGGTGGTGAGCCTAATGGCAAGCATAAGCATCAATGCTGCTGAAGAATAAAGAGGGTGCAAGCATAAGCTCTCAACACC
>JAUPMG010181053.1:0-10391 GCA_031762675.1 Pachysandra terminalis
TATTTAATTAGTTAAACTATATATGTAATATTATGCATTCGGTACACTGCCAGTGTACCGAATCATATCCTTTTGTTATAGTTTTTAAGTGCTTCTTTAAGTTGTTTTGAACTTCAGTCTTCATTCTTCAAGTCGGTGGGGAGTCGAGGACTGTGGAGAAGAAAGAAGAAGACAGTGAGGAGAAGAAGAAGAAGAGGAGCAGCCGCAGGCCCACAGCAGCAGCAACAGCAGGCCAGGTACCCCTCCCCTCTCTCTCTCTCTCTCTCCTCCTCTTCTGTGCTGTGAATCTATTTTTTTTTTGTTTTTAGTCTCTCTGTCTCTCTATCTCTCCTCTTTTCCCTCTGTTTTCTTTTAAAAAAAGAAAAATTACAGGTATCGACTGTATTGAGTGATACAGTCGATACATTTGTATTTATCTCGCCGTATAGGTCGATACGGTCGATACAGCACATGTATCGACCGATACGGTGCATTTTTTTAGCATATCGTATCCTACAAGTGATTATCGTATGGAGACCCTCGATACACGATACGTATCGCCCGATACGGGCAATATGATACAATATTTTGAACCATGCAACCAACTAGGAATAGCAGATCCTATTCCTAATCCCACTGATTTTATTTTAATTTATTTTTATTTTTTCGTTTTTCAAGAAATTCCAGCCCTTTGAAAAGGAAGTTTTTAGGGAACATTTTCAAGAGAATAATACTTGGGCACTTAAACCAAGATGGTAAAAGCAAAATTTTGCTATATTTCAACAAAGATTAAAATCATGGTTCCACTAAATACATACCCCCATCAGAAACTGTGGATTTATATTGCAAATAAATACATGTTTTATCTCTTCAGGGTGCTGCTCCCAGTCCCTGAATGGGTATGGGTGGGCCAAGAATGGCTACATGACCCTGCAACCCACTATCGTAATCATTAGGATCTATATTGAAATTTTTGATGAAATTCTAATTACAAACAAAATAATCTTGCAAATTAGTTAAAAAAAAAACATTTGAGACTAAGTTGGAAGGCAAGGAGATTTGAGCAAACCATTTTAGGACATATCCTCTTCCATCATAGTGCTCTCCCCACTTCTCCCACCAGGATTGTTCATTCAGTCTGCCATACTTGTGCGCCCCTTTCTCGGTCCAGCCCTTAGCATCATATTTCTCCCACCTGAAATCAGATACAAGAAATTTTAGCGAATTTTTTCACAAGTAAATCATAGAATTAAATGAAAATAACATATGATCAAGGCTCCACTGACATATTTTCTTACCAGTTCTCATACCATCCAGCATTTTCAGTGCCTGATTTTGCTTGTTTCTCAGCACTCCTCTCTATCCTAGCCAGATTACTATATTTCGAAAATGTAGAAATAATTGTATTTAAAATATCAGAGAGAAGTCATCATGAATTAGAAACTTATATTACATATAGTGTGGTATGCACAATTAGAAATCATGCATTCAAATTTTGTTAATAAAATGGAAAAAGTTGGCAAAGCAAAGAATTCCTTCAATTACACCTCCATTCATCTTGGTAAAGAATTTCTTTCCATGTTTCCCACCATGAGTCCCCTTCAGCATTTTTTCCAGATTTCTCTACACCTGTGAAAAATCAACGGTAACAAAAATGATTCTTACTGAGAGAGAGAGAGAGAGAGAGAGAGAGAGAGAGAGAGGTGGCCATTTCTTATTTGATACAAAACTCATCAAGTGGTAGAAGATAATTCTATCACAAGTTAAACTCAAAAAATTATAACTTAAATGAATAGAAAAGAGCCCTTTACAAGAAATTTTCTGCATGAATGGTCAGTATGTGACATGATTAGCTGGCCAATGTGATATAATATGAGTTTCATAAAAAATCAGGATGTGGCTTTGAAGTACCAAACAGTTTCTAGACCTGGCCAGGATTATTCACCAGCATGTCTAGTAAATGATGAGGTAGATAATGTACCTAGCTCTTTGTATCCAGTCCAAGCACTTTTCTCCCACCACTGTCAAGGAGATAAAGAAATCCAATTAAATGTATCCACCTGGGATGATTCTTACTGGGGTTATAAAAGCAACAGCAATTTAGTATAATTGTAGAATATGATGAACATTTAAGTTGCTAAAAATGTTGAAGTTTAACCCCATGGAGTATTTAGAAATTTTGGTAGGAACTGTAGAAAAGACATGAAAATCAAGTTGTCAAAACCAGAAAAGCTGGGACATCGCCACAAATGACATGCTGACAACATAATTTTCAGCTTGCGCATCCAATCAACTAAATAGCATATCAGCTTGTCATTTCAAAGACCATTCTTTCAGCCATGTGCACTTTTAAAAGATCATGTACTCAAATGACCAAACAAAAAATATCAACCAGATGTTGACTGACATTCTGTATCAAGCAGAAAATGCATTCACCTGCTTTGCAAGCTTTACAGGAAGATACGAGTTTAATATGAAAGGCTTATAAGCCAAAACTATGAAGGAGAAAAGTTCATTACCTTCTTGTTTCAGGAATGGTGGTGCAATAAATGTTTAATTCTCCATGCAAATTGGTGGCCTAGGCATATTTAGTGTCAGAAATTGTCATGTACGACCAAACAGGTGGGCGTCATGTGCTTAGCAACTATTATGAAATCAGTATTTTATATGAAAACTTTTACTAACATAAGAAATGCCAAAAGTACCTGAAAAAGAACCCAACCGGGAGAAGAAAAAGGTAACAACAGCCGTAAAGGTATCAGGAGTACAACAGAGGTTTAAAATTTCAAAAACAAATTTGAACATATGTATACTGAAGGACTAGATATATTTACGTGTTAGAATATGATGAAGGTCGGTTGAATTCACGCTTTTAAGGAAGTCATGAAAACATAGTCACAATAGTTGCTTTCATAAGTTTGTGGAATATTGTACTTGGTTTATACTTGACCTTATTATTTACTTGGTCAAGTTTCCAATAAAAGAACAAAAGCACCATTACAAAAGTAACAAAACAAAGGCATCAACTAGAGAAAAATAATATGGGCAACATTTACTCCGTAGATGGTTGGTTAATAATTCTAAAAGTCATCAAAGGCAGGAAAAGCAAGGTGCAAATAGCAAGGTCTTTAAGTCTTTTCGTTTTCCCCTACGGTCTTTGCATTTACTTGTAAGTTGAAAATACCATGTTTTTCCCCTGCCATTCCTTCCAACATAGATGATGTGCACTACTATTAGCATAAAATCCAAAATGTTCATTTATATTCTTACAAAGTTAAGTGCCAAAGATTAGAAACAGTTGCCTATAAGCAAACCAAAAGGTAACTTATAGTAAGAAGTTGACTACTTTTGAAATTAAGAGAAGAGAAACAAGTTGCATATTGTGCTATCAAAAGTATGTTAGAAAACTAAAACTTTTCACCTTGAGAAATATACTGACATAACTGTTAGATATTAGTGCTGAAACTAGAAGTATTCCATGGTAATGGCATCCTGCTCTCTGTTGGTGACGTATAGCTGTTCTCTTAGATAAATTTTATTACTAACATGAAGGACCAAAGACCAGGAAAAAGATTCTTCATTTCAAGTTCTGGCATTATTTCAGACCTTTTCTCTACAGTCCAACAACTGTAGATGTTAATCTCCCTCCACATGGTTCAAAATTTGAAGATGTCCCTCTCCCGTCCACGACTAAAATAAACTCCCAAAGATTAAGACCAATAAAAAAAACCAACCTAATCTATTTTTCCACGATTAAAATAAACTCCCAAAGACTAAAACCAAACACCAATACAAAAAACCATCCTAATCTATTTTCAGTCATGATTTGGGGGCTGAGATACTTCAAATCAAAGCAAAATTTTATGATCTGTGAGATGAACCAAGGTCAAACAGGAATCATGTTTTACAAACGTCATATAAAAGTTCAGATAATAAGACCTAGGCCACTTGATATATCAGAGTAGTAGGGGTAAACTCCTCAGGCAAGGAGATTCATTTCATGCAATTTGATTTAGATCAAGTACCAAGACTTATTTTACTTATAAAGTTCTTCTCACTAATAATTTGCAATTAATATATCATGATTGGACACTCTTAAGGTTAATTAGAGAAGAAGGAACTAAATTTACCGCAACATCTTTTTGACCACACAGTCTAAACCACTATTTTATGTGAGTCATAGACTTGATAAAAAAAAAGTAACGTGCATTGTCATCAGTGTGAAAGAATAACATTAGAATCAAAGCTCTAAAATCATAAAGGTTGGGTTTGTCCACTACATGGATTACTATATCAGGAAAAAAAGGACTGGCTTACAGATATTGCTTCCACTCTGCTTGGCCTCTCAAAACAGCAATATTCAATTTCATCAATACAACAATAAGAAGGTAACTTTTGTAATGAAGTGGAAATTTACCGTTTCTTTCCATTGTGAGGAACCATCATGGCACTGGCCACCCATCCTAGTCCATCCACATCTGTACCCGTTTTCCCCAAGCTCTTCCCCGCTTTCTTGGTACCAAGTACTGCCATCTTCATTAGTACCAGATTCATTGATGTTTTCATTTAACAAGTTGATGCCCCAATCCTTCTCATTTGCAATACCAGTGTCTAAAGTGAAAGAAAGCAGAAAATATAACATGTCTTGGGCACAATATAATCAATCAACCAAATGTAATGATAAAGGTTTTTCATAAGATAAAAGGAGACTATACGAAATGCACCATAAGCTATAGGTAACATACAAGGGGTACAACCAATTCACTAAACAAGTTACGTAAGTCTCGAATCTAGCACAAGGGACCATGATATATATAGCAACCAAAATGTTTGGTTATTATGAATTACCTCTTTTAGGTGGAGTATTCCAGGACTGTGGGGCAGAGTTTCTTGGAGTACAGCGAGGATAAAATTCTTCTTTTTTGTAAAAACCATGATTTCTGCAGCTACGTAAAGTCAAAGCATTGTAAAAAAACACCATTTTTATTTTATCAGCAAAGGAAAACAAATAATAAAGCTTGGACTATTATTTATAGAATATAGTATTTAGACAAACTTCATTTAGTTATTGGAAACTATTATGAGAATGAAGGGGGGTCCAATAGAAAGAAAGCTGACAAAAACAATCACAATATAAATGTGTACTTGAATGGGGAACAATGAAATATCAAAATATTCAAGTTTTATTCAGTACGCCCGTTCTAAGAATTTACTGATAAACCGGATACAAGAAGCTAAGCCATGTTTCTGTTGCTTATGGAATTAAAAATCTTATTACACTTCATCATAGCTATAATTAGCTCATTGTTATCGATTATTTCAGGAATATATAGTGATACTTGCTTTGAAAATTCTGTCTACATAGCACTTAACCAATGAAATCTACAGTTGTTTAATATTTTTCACAACTGGTAACTCAGCTCTCCAAGAAGAAAAGAATGGAAGGTTTTACCCATTGTAAAACCATTTATCATCTTTAGAAGCTACTCCAAAATGAATGCATGTCTAAATAGCCTTCAATATCACAGGAAAAGGATATGATACGAGATTCTTGTTAGAGATAGTGCTCGTATTCAGAAAGGGTTAATTACACTAGTTTCTAAATCCAATGGGGGAGGGACCTGAAGGGCCACATGGGTGAAGTGAAGTGGAGCCCACCCAAGGGACGGGTCAGTCTTTTGTGCCGGTTTGAACCATAGGTTGCGGGGTGCAGTGGGCGAAGCCCCCGCGGTACTGTAAGGGTATATTGGGGATTTTACATATACAGGGTTGGAGATACAAGTTGTAACCCTATTTCTTTTCAGAATAGTGGAAAATACGTCTTCTCTCCCGTGGACATAGGCACTATGCCGAACCACGTAAATCTGTGTGCATATTTTGATAGTGTTTTCTGATTTCATCTTATTGCTATATACGAACAACAATTCTTGATCCTCATGCATAATCTACTTGTGCTCAAGATCAGCCACAGTCATGACAAGAGTTCAACACCAATATTCAAAATTTCCGCCAAGTGCGGAGCATTTTACCATTTCGGCCTTGAATTAAGCACCAAGTGTCACTCATTTTTAGAAAACTTCTCAATAATAAACCTTATAAGCACTACAAAGTATGTATTTGTTGTTGGGAGAACCGATTTGTTGCTACATGTAAGTTATGTTCTCTACCTGGCAAATGGCAAGCCTTTTTGTGCACAAGAAGAAAGAAATATGTTGTCAATTAACCCACACGGGTTAGCTCAGCTGGCAGGCTCTCCAGCTTAGAAACTGGAGGTCCCAGGTTCGAGTCCTCGGGCTTACCTGATATATGGTCCTTGTGGGTGGGATCATGTATCCGGGGTTTACCATGTCCCCACTAAGTGGGGTTGGGGATTCCACATCACCAAAAAAAAAAAATTAAGTTTTCAATAGTTTTCTACATATATACTAGATGCACCTAGGTTTGAGAAAATATTCCTATTCTATATGAGTTCAGTGATTTGTTAATTGTTAGAAATCAATTAAACAGACAATGAATAACTAATCAGATGTATGAAAAACAGGACACGCACACATAACTGGGTAGATCAAATCCATGCAATTGTGACTTCGAAGTCAGTATCATCAAATAGAAATTTCCATTTCCAATTTCAAAATTCTAGATAAGAAAACCCTGTTTTTGTCTTTCTATGTTGCTAAGTTGCACACAAGTTCATCCATTCTCAGAAAGTGATAATAGTATAATACTGCGTAAATATGTACAAAAACATTTAAAAGCAAAAATAAAAAAAATGTATCTTTCCTCGATTAAAGAAGCTACAATTACGAAATTTGAAAACCTTAATCCATTGAATGTATGAACACACGTCAGCATCCTTACTTAAAATATCGAACAGAATCAGAAAGCTAAAAATATTACCGCGATGATGCAAAAGGCATCGGAACCATTGCTTGGATTCGTTCTCTGCGAGGGCTTTTCCTTAGCTCGAACCGCCATTCCTCACCCTTTTTCACACTCTTCCCGGACCCGGACGTTTTCCGAATCGGATTCACAGAATCCGAACAACAACGACAACCACCAAATCGACGCAGCCGGGATCCACCACCACAGTAAAAGCATTTCCGTCTCTTCTTCCTAAAATCCAGTCCATGATACAGAGGGGAAGCGTCGAAGCTTCTGAACCTGAAACCAAACGGAGGAGCAGCAATGCCTCCGGAGCTCGCTGCCATCACTTACGAAAACGCCATTAAAGGGTACTGGAAGTAACAGGAACGAAGAAACTTTGCCCTAATTCTTATCGAGAGGAGTTGCAGTTGTTGAGTTGTTTCTGCGACACTCGCCGCAGTTGTATGCTCAAGTAGGAGAAGTGACGAGCTTTAACTTCGTTTGTTTGGCATTTGAGAGAGATGTAGAGGAATATGGTGGCATTAAAACACGGTTCTTTTTTTAGACACCGACGGTGTGGGACCCATCACTACGGCTGTGATATGTTGGTTGGGTAGCAACCACACCCCCCTTACAATTGCCATGTGTTATATCATATAGATTATTAGGTCTCAGGGATAATTATTTGGGTTCCAAGTCACTAGACGACCGCGTTCAATACACCTTAACACAGATATTATTTGCGTTTCTATAGACACCTTAGCAAAGATATTATTTAAAGGATAAATTATATTTACAACCCTTGAGTTTAACCTCAAAACTTGGCCATCAAGAACACCTTACTTACAACAAACCCCTTCTGCAGTAACCGAAGAGTCGATAGAGTAATGTAATATTTACTTTTTGCTTATAGCAGCACTAGCATATTTTAAAGGGGGGAGGTTTGGTATAATACCCATATATCTTTTTTATTCTTTTCAAAAAAGACAAATACGTCTCTTTTAGTATCACCATTTAGACAAAGACTTTCTTTACACTACGAAATTTAACAGAAATCATCATTTTTTCATGTTTTAGACTATTTTATCCTTGTATTTAAACCTATCACACAACCACTATGGCTGTGGAGTGGTGGTGGTGGTCATAGTGAGGTAGTAGTGGTAGTGATGGTGGTGGGGTGAGGGTGGTGGTGAGATAGATTTAAATACAAGAGCAAAATAGTTTAAAATATGTAAAAATTGATAATTTTCGTTAAGTTTCGTTAATGTTGTTAGTGTAGGGGAGATCCATGTCCGAATAGTGATAGTAGAAGGGATGTATTTATCCTTTTGAAAATAATAGGAGAGGTATTTGGGTATTAGACCAAACCTCAAGAGAGGTTTGTAGAATTTACCCTATTTTAAGGATGAAAATACTCGCATTGTTTAATGATCTTAAGAACAAAATAAGTGCTTATGTGGAAGAAGAAAAAAGTTTGGTAGTATTAAAAATTATGAAAACTCCAACTATCCCTTATAATTATAAGATAAACTAGTAATTTAATTTTCTTTTATCTTTTTAATAGATTTAAACATAAAATTGATTGAGGGGCATTATGGTCAATTTCGGTTACTGATTGTTATACATCTTTTAGTTTGATCTAATAAGGATATTGGTTATAATGGCCAAAGTTTAAGGGCTACTTATTGGCATTATATCAAACTTAAGGGGTGCCAGTATAGTTTACTCTTAAAAAATATTAGATAATACACCTACTATCATAATCACTAGGAAGAGTGGTTATCCTATAAATTAGCTTTCTCATAATACTAGGAAGAGTGTTTATCCAATAAATTAGCTTTCTTTTCATTCAGTCAAACAAAAGATAGAGCATCTAATAATATTTATTATTATCATTATATTTTAATTATAAAATTAAAAATTAACTTTTATTATCTATGTATATTACTATGGTTTAGTTTTAAGAGATCCCTATCATTAAGTAGTAGAAATGCTTTTTTTTTTTTTCTTGAGATGAAATTTGCTACTTGGCATATGACTTAGTATTGACTGAAGGGAATGAAGATCTTCATGACCCTAGGTTGTGTACACATGATGGCCACCCATCTACTTGGAGTGAGGATCCTCTCTGATGAACACACCGTGTGATGGATGTGTGATGAGAAGCAGTCCCGAGGGTAAAATTATCATTGACATGCTTTATGATAATTTTGCCCTCGAGTGCTGTCTCTCATCACATTTCCATCACACGATGTGTTCATCATAGAGCATCCGCGTCCATCTACTGGGAATAGGTGTCAACTTCGTGTAAGATTCACTAGGCTATCAATGAGCCAAGCTTAAGCTCCAAAAGAAGCTTATTATCTTAACGAGCTTGAGCCGAGCTTGGGTCATCTCGGATCAATTTGTATATGTTATACGTTCGTATTCCTATATCTTATATTTTGTATTAGTATTAAACACACATGTTAACATATTGTATTACATATAATAATAATTATCAACTATAATATTAATGCATTTGTACTAATCCAAACTTTTTATAAATCAAACTTTTTGTGAGCCGAGCTGGGCAAAGCTCGGTTTGGAGCTTAAAATTTTTTAAAGAGCCTACGCCTTGCTAGAGATTTACGAGTCTAAGCCAAACTAGGCAAAGCTTGGCTCGTTTAAAGCCCTAAGGTTCACACAAGTACATCTTGTACATTTAAAGGCCCTTGAAAATGAGTGAGGATCTTCTGTGAATTGGTGCACAGGAAATCCTCCTATGCACACAAATAACCTTGAGGGCAAAAATATACAGGATAGAAAATCTTGACCCCTTGAAAAGCTATACATATGAGGGAGGCAGATCCTCTTTTATGATCCCCCGTGATATGGAGTGTGATATGTGAAATACACCCGAAAACAAAATTATCATTTTATCCCTCATAAAGTATATCGGATAAAAGCAAAATTATCATTTTACCCTCGAATGTATTTCACATATCACGCTCCATATCATATCATGGGCTTCATAACGAGAACGGATCTGCTTTGGGGTTGTTGTGGGGTAGACACAGCCCCACAGCTGAAATTACCATGTTGCCCTTTGATAATTTCAGCTGTGGGGGCCGTGCTACCCCACAGAAAATCTGTTCCCCTTCGTAACATAGGATCCTCGTCCATACAGGAGTTGCCTGTCATTGTTCTTGAGCGTTTCATTAGACAACAAGGACTACAAAAATATTTGCCAAAGTATAACAAAAAGACGCTCTACTAAATTTATTTATTTTAATACAAATACTAGACAATAATTGAAAAAAAAATTCAAAAAAGATTCCAATCCTGTAAAAACCTTTAAATTAAAGATGTTATAAATTTCTTGCTCATGACAATTTGAAATATTGTTTACGTGGGACCCTTATTGGACTATCTGTCTAAATTGAGCACGTCATTACTCCACGTGTGACAAAAAAAGTCGGTTTCATCACGTAATTAAAGCTGGTTATTAACAGAACCGAATATATATATATATATATATATATATATATATATATATATATATATAT
>JAUPMG010181064.1:0-10390 GCA_031762675.1 Pachysandra terminalis
GTGTGTGAAGCACTTTAGTTTCCCATTGTGCAACCCACCAATCACAAACAATCAAAGTCAAACATGTAAACTAACTTTACTAAAATTTTAAATTACCCTATTTTTCAAATTAATTACAAATAAATCCCTATAAAAGTTCAGGCTATTACAATTATCCCCTTAAAAGAAAAAGGGTGGCATTATCTACCTTGGGTCAGAATCCCCTAACAGAAATGGATTGAGCACATTCTTGGGATAGAGTTTCCTAGCGGTGATGTGGGATTGAATTTATTGTTAGGCATGGCCTAATACCCCTTGCATACTTTGCATCATTCCATATCATCATATGCATTGCATCATACTTCATATTGCATTGTATATATGTTTGTGTGTTTGTTCATCATTTGTGTGCTCATAGCATCCATCTGCATGTATTGCATTGATTGAAGTGTGACTGTATTTGATTGTGACGTGGTGTGTGATTATGGATTGATATTGGTGTACTGTGTGATTGTGGATTAAATTATGGGTGATGTGTGATGTGTTACTTGAGTTATAGTACAAATTGTGGTTACGATTGAATTGTGTTGTGTGAATGGTATGATGATTGAAAAGGAGAACTGTTACTGTTTAGAAGGTGTCATGTGAGTTGGTAGCCTTGGATGTGGATACGTATTATGATAGAGTTCATGAGTACATGGTATCTATTCGGATAGTGTTTGGATGTATTATGATATAGTTCATAAGTACATTGTATCTATTTAGATTGTATTTATGTGTGTGGCATGGCAGAGCTCATGATGATAGTTATATTTGCTTAAGATTAGCATGATTATGATTGTGATGGTGTATATGTGAAAACAATGACATGACATAATGATCAACTGTGAACTGCATGAATTAACATGACTCATTATATGATTATGAAAATAAATACTGTAGTAGCTTTGGATTTTGGAATCTCAAGACTTTATGAACATCTTGCTTTGAACTTAATTTACTATTTTCGTTTTGATCCCACGAGGGCAGGATTCTTGTAATATTTTATTTTATGGTTGGATTTACATTAGTAGGACCTGGTTCAAGGTTTAAATTTTATGAGACTTCTGATGTATTTAATATGCTCTGTTGAACCATAAGTTATTCGATTGGTTTGGACGCATCCAAGGTTTTGAATCCAAAGGTCATTCCCTTGGGAATCCTTGAGATTATATATCTTGGATTCGGGGCATGACAAATTAGTATCAGAGCTCTTGGTTGAAGTTACCTAGAGTAAGGAGAACCTTAGAGGGGTATAGTGAAATCCTAGGATGATAACATAAAAACATGTTAACCTAGGATCCTCATCTGTGAATTGTGTGAAGTGTGTTGCCTTGCAAATTATAGTATGATACGTGATTGTTTGGTGTGATTTGCATATATGACTATATGTTAATGTATGTATATATATTTATATATACATAGAATTATTGTGTCATACTTAAAGACTTGTTTCATGTGTGTAGGTGGTTGGAGGTAGAAGGAGCCCAACAGCTGTAGAGGGTTCATCCGAAGGGGATGCTGATCCTCAGTTAACTGAGAGACATGACTGCTTCTCTTCAGCGATAACATGAGATAATGCAATCCCAACTGGTTCCTAGGACTGGAGGAGGAATATCCTGGCTGGAAAAGTTTAAGAAGTTGACACCACCATTCTTTGTTGGTAGAGGGGAGCCGATGTGGGCTCAAGACTAGATGTAGGAACAAGAGAAGATGTTTTGGGCCATGGACTGCCCGGCAAATCAGAAAGTTCATTTGGTTGCATTCATGCTAAAGGGAGAAGCCTACCATTGGTAGGAGATGGTTGAGAGGGCCTAGGGGTAAGTGAACGACTGGGAGGAATTCAGAAAACAGTTCTATGAGACCTACATCCCGAGCAGTTATAAACAACAGAAGGCTGTGGAGTTTCTCAAACTGGAAAAAGGTTCCCGTACTGTGAGCCAATATGAGGGCCAGTTCGCGATGCTCTCTCGCTTCGCACGTCACTTGGTGGCCAATGAGGAGGATAAGGCCGCAAATTTTGAGGAAGGACTGAGACCAGCTATTACTTCTAAAGTGGTGTCCCATGGCTTCAAGACTTACCTGCAAGTCCTTGCTTGTGACGGTAGACTTGAGAGGGACAATGCCCAGTACACCCAGTAGAGGGATAACTCTAGGATGGACCAGGGAAAGTTCTAGTCCCAACAGTAGAGAGGAGAGAAGAGGACTAGGATGGATGATCACCCAAGGACAGTTGTGGCCAGGCCAACTGTAGTAGTTGAGGCTCCTATCGCGGCCCCGTATCTACAACAGCGACCTCCTTTGACTTGCTACAACTGCAGGAAAACTGGGCATGTTAAGAAGGACTGTCATG
Organism: Pachysandra terminalis; assembly: GCA_031762675.1. NCBI lineage: Eukaryota > Viridiplantae > Streptophyta > Magnoliopsida > Buxales > Buxaceae > Pachysandra > Pachysandra terminalis. Next base: position 2,372 of record JAUPMG010181064.1, read on the forward strand.
AGAGGATCCGGGTAGAAGGTCAAGGACAGGGAATGGACCATCGACCGCCACCTCAAGGGAAAGTTCATGCCTTGACAAACAGGACATTTCCAAGGGACGATGAGGCCACGACTGCAGTGGTGGAAGGTACACTTACAATCTTTCATTCTCCTACCAATGTAATGTTTGATTCGGGTGCCACACTGCCACAAACTAAACCCAAATTTCCCAATTCTGAGATTGTTGGGCTTAATTCGCAACTCTCACCCAATATCTCTATGGGAGTGGCTAACAGTAATCAAAAGATAAGTAGAAAAATTAATTGTTGTAGTAAGATATAAGTAACTTAAATAAACAACTAATCTATTACAAGATCATCAAGAGAAAGTCTAACTCTAATACAATTCTACAAACTAAACTCAAGTTAACTATACCCAAACCCAGGCTCTCTCTGCGTGACCAAGTTCCCAGACTTGAAAAGTATAAATCAACAAACATAAGTTGAAAAGCCCAAATGAGTAATCCTTCAATGCAAGGTATTTACTGGTACCCCAACATTATGATAAAAACAAATAATATATAACTGATATGATAAATCTCTTATGTGATCCAATATGCATATGTTCATAAGGTGACAAGTGTAAATCAATAGATATCCCACAAAGTAGTGTTCTCTCCCATCCTCATTTGGTACTGAAACAATGGTCCGTGTCACACAAAGTACTGTTCTCTCCCTTACACTAGGCTCCCAAAATGATATTAACAAGGAAATGCAAGTGCTCAATGCATGTGTAGGGGAGTGGGGGCTGTAAGGCATGTCAATACTGTATGTTTCCTCATGATCCAATCTATTATCCAGGATGTCTCATCAACGTCAATTCATCCCCGTATATACGGCAAGGGGATAGGATTATTCCATGTCTACAGCATAGTTTTAAGGGCTTTCAACCAAGGAGGCACAATCCTCCCACTTATTTTTGATCAAGGGATAAACTACCGAGGTTTACACCAATGTGAGTAATCCCTCAGGAAACCAAACTTATCGCCATCCTACAGAAAGGAAGGTCAAAATCATGCTTCAGTTATTGGGTATCACCAATGTGAACTTCCCTCACTTTGCATCTTTCCTCAAGTGTATTGGAATCATCACAAAGGACATATCCCTCACCTTAGGAGCAAACAACATCTTGCCACAAGTCTATGCTTGGGCGGAACAACATCTCACCATAAGTCGGAGAGGTATACCAACTCGAGGGCTCTTTCTCAGCTTAGGTGGAAATCAACAAAGTCCTCTCATAGGACAACATGGTTAAATAGGTCTAACATCTCGACTGACAGTCTAAACCTAGAAACATTACATGGGGTATTAGACTAGGCTATTACAGCCATAAAGTCCATATGCAACTCATCATGTTCAATTCATTAAAATTAACGCAGAACATAATGCATCATAAACATATATTCAATTCATCAAATACATGGGCACAATCCCATGATCACAGATTAGAAGGCACAATAGTGCTCGCCGGTGCATACTAAACCTAAACAATCATCTGATGTGAGAAACATGATATATTTGTGTAAACAGGAAATAAATATCAAGTGAACATGCATACAGGGAATACGATGTCACATAATGGGAAACAAGGCAAGCAGGGCATGGGTATCTGAAATAGAGTAACACACATATAAAGCAGGTCTATGGAAAAGAAAATAGTAAATAACACTAAAGTCTGCACAATCAAGGGCATACATTACACAACAAGTAAATGAGGCAGATAACAACATTAAACATCCACATAGGAATGCAGAACATCCCATACATCACGAATGCCAACATTGTACATAAACGAACATAAATTAGGAGAAAACAGTCAAAAGGAGGTTCGAGGCTATGTACATGAGTTTCCAGAGAAATTCATACTGCTAGGCTAACTCAAGATATGATAAGACTAGGTACGATGTGTTTCAACAGTTGGGCAAGTCAACCATCTCCAAAAGTGTGTTGAAACACTAGGATTAGGGAAACTTAGGTGTCCAAGGTCAAAACCCAGGCCAAGGACTGAAATAGGATCTCAGTGAGGTGCTCAACGAGGTGGTCGGACCGAGGAAGGGTTCGGCGGGGTCGTCGGTGCATCGATATGATCTCGGCTACCCGTCCAGTGAACTGGAAACACTGACTGTCGTTCAGCGGCTAACTTGGCGAACCGAGGAGGTCACCGAGGGTTCTCGGTGAACCGAGGAGGTTGTCGAAGCTCAGACCAGGTACATTAAATGTCTCAGTGGGGTCTTCGACTAACCGAGAAGGTCGCTGAAGCTCGGGTTCGGGCGAATCCGAAGGATTTCTGAGCGAAAATCACCCAAGGTTCACAAACACCCTAATAGGGCTCCAAATAAACTCCTAGGCCAAGGGACATGGCCTACATGGCGATCCACAATTTCTCCATAAATACAAACCTTAGAAAGTGGTAAATCCACAATCCGGGTAGCAAAGGTAGTCAATGAGGAACGAACACGCTAGGGCACGAGATTAGATCCCTAAAATCATCAATTCAACAATCAAACTCATGGGGGAAGGGAGAATACAATCTCGAGCATTCTTCCCCCATGCACACAATGTTGAAATAAAAGTAAATACGCAAGACATCAAAAGAATACTCAACTTGGGGCGTTGCCGGGTTGCGTCCGGAGTTGCTCCACTAAGCTGGGTCGATTCCGAGTCAATCCGCTACGCATCCAAGGATTCGAAGTCCTCCTTCTTCTTCTCCAAGAGCTCCTAGAGAAAATGAGGGAAAGAGAGTTGAGAGAAAGAAAGAGAAATGAGAGAAAAGGGTTTATGGGTTCTATTTATTGGTTAAGGGCAAAATTGTAAATACATTTAGCCAGAAGGGCAAAACTGGGTTTCTAGTTCTTTAATTTTCAATTCACCACCTAATTAATTTCTGATTGTGTGATTATGTTTAAGGTCTCAAATGAATCTTCTAAACTGTCTAAACTGATTATTATCTTGCTAATTGATTTTATTTCCTCTTTATCAGCTAAGTCCAGTTATCTGACCCGAATCACTTTCTAAGTCTATCTGGTTAACCTGATCAGTTTTAGGTGACTTAAGGGTTTCAAAATATTTTATTCAGATTAGGGATCTAATGAGTTTTAATTCCGATTTATTAAGGAGATTAAATTACTAATCTATCAAATTATTATTTTACCCTTAAGGTTCAAGTTATGGTTTTTGGTTTTAGTTCAGGTTGTCACAGCCTGCCCTCCATAAAAGAATTTCGTCCCCGAAAAAAATCTAAGGAGTTCTAAAGGTGAAAAGTTTTGAAATAAAAAACATGTGCTTAAATACTAGGGATATGAAAAAAAGGCAAAGCAAGATTCACAAAGATAAAACAATTAAACATTGCAAGTGGAGAAAACATTGAACCTTCAAACGGTGGGAAGAAGGTTGAAGCAGACGCCCAAAACAAGTATCATACGTAAAAAGTAGGAAATAGTAAATGTTATACTGGAAAGGAAATAGTTAGTGCAAGCTAAAAAATATGCATCCAGCTGTCTGACAAGAAATTTAAAATCTAGCATATGATATCGGAAGAAAACCAAAAGTGTGCTAGTAGAAAATGACTAGCAACCACGCGAATAAAATAAATGATGACGTATGCAATACGTAACGTAGGAAAATTCGATCGAGGAAAACACATAGTAAGATATTAGTACGAAAAATTCATATGTACTGAGAAGAAGATTTGCAATGAAAGATTGATAGTATATATGTAGATATTAATGATCTGTGTACTAAAACAGAAAGGTATAGTTGAGAAACAGATGTAATGAAATATTGGTGTGAAAAACTTATGCATATTGAGAGAATGTAAGGAAAGATATGTAATATATACATGTAGTTATTAATGATTTGTGTAATGTAATAAAGAAATGTATATGTTACAAAATCATAGAAAACGAAGTGAGTAGTTACAAATGTTGTTGAAAAGGTGTAGTGAACAATAAAATAAATGAAAAGTTGAAAAAGAACGTAAATACAGAATGCCAAGAGAAATGGAAAAAGTAGTTGTGGAAATACAACCAAAATCAAAATAAATGAAATCAATCTATGAAGTGTTAAAGGCAAGAAAAGAAATGAAACCAAAATGCAAGTGTTCGATTTATAAAGACATGGACATAAAACAACACAGGACCTATCAATTTCAAACAAATATTACATAGAGAAAACAACTTACAAGATGGAGAAGGGAGGGGCCAGTACAGGCTACCCAATACGCACACATATGATAAGCAAGAAATTAAAGTGCAATGCACTACAAGAAGAAAACTCAAAGATATGCGGAAAGAGAAACACTACTACGGAAAAGCAATTCAAACACCTAAAGAGGATACCAAGAAAAGAAAAATTAAAGATTTTAAAACTATAATATTTACCAAGATATAAGAAGTCAAGACGTTACATCAAACCATCCAAACAGAGATTTAAAGATTGATTGGATGAATACTTAGATTCCTCAGAACATGGGTCTCAGTCAAGATTTGGCACGAATAGTGACTTCACCAAACTTAGATCCAAACACATCTTGGTGTGATTATATAAATTGTTATATGTCATAATAATCATGATAAGAATTAAATAGTTATATAATATTATCCTTTTTATTAAAGGTATAAATATAATTCCTACCTAATTCTCAAAAATTCTGAGTCTAATGCATTTGCAACTACATTGACCATGAATATTTGAAGATTAGTTAGTATTAGAATTCTAGGTACTTTAAATTAATTCAATCAACAAGTCAAAAGCCTTTGATCATCACATCTTTTAATGACGTGACACCCCAGTATACTTAACAAAAACATTATCCTAGTAGCTTCTACGTTAGGATTCTCAGAAACAGTTGTACTTCATGTCCCTAATTATCCATCTGGAGTTGCTAATTAGGACTCACAAACAAAAAACATCGCTCCTCACAATCACACATCCTATACATATTTAATCCCCTTACTCCTACAAGTCCAAGACTAGGCGTCAACCTACAAAGTCCTATGGAAATCCTAATATAGTTACTTAAGTCCTAGATGAACTTAGGCTCTGATACCATTTTTGTTACGAACTAAACCAAAATTTCCCAAGTCTGAGATTTTTAGACTTAATTCGCAACTCTCACCCCATATCTCTATGGGAGTGGCTAAGAGTAATCAAAACTTAAGCGGAAGAATAAACTGTTCTAGTAAGATATAAGTAACTGAAATAAAAAACTAATCCATTACAAGATTATCAAGAGAAAGTTTAACTCCAATACAATTCTACAAACTAAACTCAGGTTAACTATACCCCAACCCAGGCTCTCTCTGCGTGACCAAGCTCCAAGACCTGAAAAGTATAAATCAACAAAGATAAGCTAGAAAGCCCGGATGAGTAATCCTTCAATGCAAGGCATTTACTCGTACCCCAACATTATGAGAAAAACAAATAATATATAACTGATATGATAAATCTCTGATGTGATCCAATATGCATCTGTCCATAAGGTGATAACTGTAAATCAATAGATATCACACAAAGTACTGTTCTCTCCGATCCTCACTTGGTACTAAAACAATGGTCCGTGTCACAATGTATGTATGCCTAATTCTATATGATGATTAGGTCTAGTGTGCAATACATTTGGCTCTCAAAATGATATGAACAAGGAAATGCAGGTGCTCAGTGCAAGTGTAGGGGAGTGGGGGCTGTAAGGCATGTCAATACTGTATGTTTCCTCGTGATCCAATCTACTATCCATGATGTCTTACCAACGTGAATTTATCCCTGTATATATGGCAAGGGGATAGGATTATTCTATGTCTACAACATAGTTTTATGGGCTATCAAACAAGGAGGCACAATCCCCCCCACTTATTTTTTATCAAGGGATAAAATATACCGAGGTTTTCACCAAAGTGAGTAATCCCATAGAAAACCAAACTTATCTCCATCCTACAGAAGCGAAGGTCAAAATCATGCTTCAACAATTGGGTATCACCAATGTGAGCTTCCCACACTTTGCATCTTTCTGCAAGTCTATTAGGATCATCACGTAGGACATATCCCTCACCTTGGGAGCTAACAACATCTTCCCACAAGTCTATGCTTGGGCGGAACAACATCTCACCACAAGTCGGAAAGGTATACCAACACGAGGGCTCTCTCTCAGCTTGGGTGGAAATCAACAAAGTCCTCTCATAGGATAACATGGTTAAATAAGTCAATCATCTCGATTGACAGTATAAACCCAGAAACATTACATGGGGTATTAGACTAGGCTATCACAACCGGAAAGTCCATATGCAACACATCATGTTCAATTCATTTAAGTTAATGCAGCACACAATGCATCATAAACATATATTCAAATCATTAAATACATGGGCACAATCCCATAATCAAACATTAGAAGGCACAATAGTGCTCAACAGTGCATACTAAACCTAAACAATCATCTGATGTGAGAAACATGATATATTTGTGTAAACAGGAAATAAATATCAGGTGAACACGCATACAGGGAATACGATGTCACATAGTAGGAAACAAGGAAAGCAGAGCATGAGTATCTGAAATAGAGTAACACACATATAAAGCAGGTCTATGGAAAAGAAAACAGTAAATAACACTAAAGTCTGCACACTCAAGGGCAACAAGTAAATGAGGCAGATAACAACATTAAACACCCACAAAGGCATGCAAAACATCACATACATCATGAATGCCAACATTGTACATAAATGAACATAAATCAGGAGAAAATAGCCAAAATGAGGTTTGAGGCTATGTACACGAGTTGCCAGAGAAATTCATACTGCTAGGCTAACTCAAGATAAGATAAGACTAGGTATGATGAGTCGCAACAGTTGGGCAAGCCCACCAACTCCAAAAGTGTGTTGAAACACTAGGATAAGGTGTCCAAGGTCAAAACCCAAGCCAAGGACTGTAATAGGATCTCGATAAGGTGCTCGGCGAGGTGCTCAGCGAGTTACTCGGTGAACCGGGGAAGGGTTCGGTGGGGTCGTTGGTGCGCCGACATGGTCTCGGCGACCCTTCCAGTGAACTAGAAACATTGACTGTCATTCGGCGGCTAACTCGACAAACCGAGGAGGTCGCCAAGGGGTCTCGGTGGTCTGTTCGGCGAACCGAGGAGGTCTGATGAGTATCTGATACTCATACTTTTAGACCTATTACTAGTGTTTTTTAGCCTTAGAATTATATTAATGTGAATGAATTAATACACTTATTCATTTTTGCAGGTTTAATAAAGATAAGGAGAAAATGGCTTAATTTAAGCTAATTAAAGCTTCAATGGTGCTATGCTTAATTGCCAATAAACGAGGCCTTATCTTAGGCCCATTTATACCTTGAAGCCCATGTAGAAGACCCACGGTGGAAGCCCAATAAAATCCCAAAGGAATAAGTCCATAATCAGCCAAGAGAAAAGCCCCGAAATACATTGTCGATCGATCTCCATTTTGGATCGATCTACATCGATCGCGGAATTGCAGTTTCAGCGCAAAGCATGCTTCAGTAATGTGGCCATAACGTCCTCAATGGAAGTCCGATTGAGGTGCTTTTGGTCCCGTTGGAAAGCTAAGACAACGATAAACAACCTCTCTGAAGACATAGAAGCCTGATTCGAACGTTATCAAGGTCATAGTTTTAGTCGAAGATGCAGCACGTGAATTCTCAGAATTGCAGAGTTTCGACAGTGCGTGTAATTATTAAGTTTTAGTTAGAATAAAACTCAGAATTAGTATTATATTAGAGTCCTAATGGGTTTAGGACTGTGTATGTAATCCTATATAATGGATTAGTAGGAAGGTTTATAAGAGGATAATCAGAGAATCGAATGAGAAGATCAAGAAGAACAGAGATTAGAATGCAGTTTTCTAGCTAAATTCTTTTACTTGGTTGAAGGATACGGAAGCCATAGGAATTCATACAACTGTGAGATCTATTTTTATTTATATAAATCAGTTTCTTCTTTAGTATTGATTGTT
>JAUPMG010181075.1:0-10389 GCA_031762675.1 Pachysandra terminalis
ATTGCCTCCCAAGAGAGAAGTAGAATTCTGTATAAACCTGTCAGCCGGAGCGAACCCCATTGCATTGCCGACCTATCGCATGGCACCAACTGAATTGAAAGAGTTAAGAAGTCAGTTAGATGATTTACTTGCTTTAAAGTTCATTAGACCGAGCTCATCATAGTGGGGAGCACCCATACTGTTTGTGAAGAAGAAAGACGGATCATTACGACTGTGTATTGATTACCGAAAGCTGAACCAGGTAACAGTGAAGAACAAGTATCCACTGCCACGTATCGAGGATTTGTTTGATCAACTGAAGGGAGCATGGTACTTTTCAAAGATAGATTTCAGAACCGGGTACCATCAGTGTAACGACCCACCCCACCCGACACAATATTGTCCGCTTTTGGCTTCCCCGAATCAGACTTCTCAGGGGGTCACCCATCCTAGTACTACTCCCGCTCAAGCACGCTTAACTACAGAGATCTGATTGAGTTCACGGCCGTCACAGCTTTAAAACGCGTTATGTCATAGTAGGGTGTGAATATAAATATAACTACATCACCTTCACCTGCCCAATCGATGTGGGATTGTGCAACCCGTAGCCTGCTAGCATCTGTAGCCTACCAGCCCCATGGGCCAGCCCACGAGACACCTGCCCACATAGGTTACCACAATCAACTACTTATTAAAGAGGAGGACATTTTGAAAATAGCATTCCGGACTAGATATGGCCACTTTGAGTTCGTTGTCATGTCGTTTGGTTTGACCAATGCACCAGCAGCATTCATGGATATGATGCAACGGATTTTCAGACCCTACCTCGACAAGTTTGTGGTTGTGTTTGTGGACGATATCTTGGTATACTCTCTAACCAAGGAGGAACATGAAGAGCATCTAAGACTCACCTTACAGACTTTGGCAGATCACAGTTTGTTTGCCAAATTCTCTAAGTGTGAATTCTGGAGAGAAGAGGTTAAATTCCTAGGACACGTGGTGTCTAAGGACGGGATTACAGTGGATTTGGATAAGGTAAAAGCCGTGCAAGATTGGGAACAGCCCAAGAACGTTTCAGAAGTCAAAAGTTTCCATGGATTAGCCGGATACTACCAACGGTTCATCGAAGGATTCTCTAGTAATTCTACACTATTGACGAAGCTCACAAGAAAGGAGGCTAAGTTTGAATGGAATGAGTCATGTCAGCAAGCATTTTCAGAACTCAAGGAGATGCTTACTTCAGCACCTGTTCTAGCTATTCCAATTAGTGGTGAGAAGTTCATCATCTACGTGGATGCATCATTGTTAGGACTAGGGTGTGTCCTAATGCAAGATGGGAGAGTGGTTGCGTATGCCTCAAGACAGCTCAAGCCACATAAGAGGAATTACCCCACGCGCGATTTGGAACTCGCAGCTATAGTTTTCGCACTGAATCATGGAGACATCATCTTTATGGAGAGACTTTTGAAGTCTTTTCAGACCACAAGATTCTTTTGTAACTTTTATCCCAAAAGGACTTGAATATGAGACAACGAAGATGGATGGAGCTTATAAACGATTATGATTTCTCATTACAGTACCATCCCAGAAAAGCTAACGTAGTAGCGGACGCACTAAGTCGGAAACCACGCAGCATGGTTGCACTTATGATGGTTCAACAGTGGTTCATGTACGAAGCACTTAGTGAGATGAACGTGGAAGTTAAGGAAGAAGAGAAAGGTGTGAAGCTGTATAATATCCTCACTAAGCCTACTTTAAAGACCAGAATCGTGGAACTACAAGCTAAGGAGAATTGGATACGGGAGTTAGCCAACGATGCCGAAAGCACGATTGGACTAAGGAAGAGGATGGAAATATTAAGTACAAGGGTCGGTTATGTGTGCCGGACGACAAGGACATTAAGGCAGAAATTTTGGAGGAAGCGCACCATTCACGCTATTCAATTCATTCTGGAAGGAAGAAGATATACCTAGACTTATGAAGGCAGTATTGGTGGAGAAGAATGAAGAAGGAAATTGGGGAATTTGTGACCAAGTGTGCCACATGCCAACAAGTAAAGGCTGAATACCAAAGATCAGCATGGTTACTACAACCTTTACCTATTGGAGAATGGAAGTGGGAGCACATCTCGATGGGTTTCATTACAGGACTACCGAAGACTCACAACAACCATGACATTGTTTGGGTGATCATGGACAGATTGACCAAGTCTGTGCACTTCATTGCAGCAAGGACCGCGATGAATACAAATGATTTGGCAAGGATATATGTGGAGATAATTAGACACCATGGATTACTAGTGACGATAGTATCAGACCGAGGAGCACAATTTACTTCGATGTTTTGGGAAAGCTTACACAAGGCATTGGGAACACAGTTGAATTTCAGCACTGCATTTCACCCTCAAACGGACAGACAAACGGAGCTTATTAATCATGTTCTGGAAGACCTACTCCGAGCATGTATTTTGGACATTAAAGGGAGTTGGGAAGACCACTTATCACTTGTGGAATTCTCATACAACAATAGCAACCAATCTTCTATTGGTATGGCACCGTTTGAAGCCTTATATGGAAGACTATGCAGATCCCCTTTGTGCTGGAACGAAGACAACGCGCATGTTGCCTTAGGATCAGAAATCATAGCTGAAACAACTTAGAAGATTAAGTTGATCAGGGAGAAGCTTCACATAGCGCAGCACCGTCAGAAAAAGTATGCAGATATAAGAAGAAGAGATCTAGAATTTATTGTAGGAGATTGGGTATTTCTTAAGGTTTCACCAACCAAATGAGTATTTCTATTTGGGAAAAAGGGTAAGCTATCACCAAGGTTCATAGGACCCTTTGAGATATCCGAACGGATAGGAGAGGTGGCTAGTAGTTGTTACTTCTGTCTAGCTTAGAAAAAGTACACAACGTGTTCCGTGTCTCAATGTTGAGAAAGTATCACCCGTATGCAATAATTGTGATTGATTGGGAAACAGTAATAGTGATGGAAGATGCAACATATGAAGAGTATCTGATACAGATTCTAGATCATAAGGAGCAAGTTCTGAGAAGCAAAGTGATACCATTAGTGAAAGTTCTTTGGAGTAATCACAGAACATCAGAAGCTACATAAGAACTTGAAGCCAACGTTCGTGAGAAATATCCCCAGCTTTTTGAGTAAGGTAAGTGAATTTCGAGGACGAAAATGTCTCAAGGAGGATAGAGTGTAATAATCGAACTAGTTTAAGTGATTTTAGTGTAATTAGTAATAAGGTTTATATGTAATTAATTAGAGAATAGGGACTAATTTAAATTTTTTACTAATAGTTAATTAGTTGACTTTGACCAATTGTGATTGGTGGGAGCACAATAGATTATCTAGAGTGCATCACACACAATCATCATCTCAAAGATAAACAATGACTAAGCTTTCGCAGGAATAATTAAACAAAATGAATGGTTAAGATTGAAAGACAATAAGACTTAGGATTAGACAAGGATAGAAAGATAATTACTAATCTAAATAGGATAAGACTTAGATAATGTTTGTGTGGTACTAGGATTGCTATTATTCTTAATCAATGGTTTAGATTAACTAATTAAAATCCAAGGGATGGGATTAGAGACAAATCCTAAACTAAGATTAACTCATAAAAACTACCTAAAGCCTAGTTTGGTCGTCCAAATCATTAATTCTAAGAATTGATTGAGATCTGAAGCTTAAGGAAGAAGAACTATTCAAAACGTGAACTGGGTTGAGGAACAACAAGGATTTGTGCATTAACCAAGGAAAGTAACTTCAATTTCGTTTACAACTTTGATTTGATTAGGTGATATTTCATACTCAAAGAATATGACATACCCCATCAAATTCAACTCACATAAAAGACTATTCTTCATAAAACCTTAAACTTTTTAATATTAATCTTCCCAAGCATGTAACTTTGATGATTTGAATGATATTTTAATTGCGTTAGTTTCGGAATTAGATTTCATTATGAGTTTATGTTGATGAAAATTGTTAATTTTAATTTAAAATACAAGAATCATGTGAAAACCCCGTTACTGGGCCAAGAGGCGACAAACCAGCGTGCCGGTTAGTCCGCTGCTTGCACCTAGAAAGGTCCAGTAGCCCTACCGGCGTGCCGGTAGCCTACCGAGACCCGTCCGGTTCGCAAAAGGTAATTGGATCCCCCTGGTTAGCCTGCCGGTGGCCCACATTGTCTGAAACTTTAAATTTAGCCTCTTTATAGCTTGCCGGAGGGCCAGCGGTGTGCCTGCCAACCCGCCGGTGGCTACCCTTTTGTATTTTGTTGATTTGATGACCTTCTGCCTAGCCTGTCGGATGACCAGCCGGTGTGCCTGCCATCCTGCAGGCCAGCAGCAGACACTGTGACTTATTTGTTTGGCCCCTGTCTAGGGTACCGAATGGCCAACCGGCGTGCCGGTTAGCCCACCGGTCAGCCAAGACTGGGTTGATTGCTATGAATGATTAGCTATGTTTGATGATCCATTGTTTGCTTACTTTTATGATATGGATTTATGGTGATTTGATTTATTGTTGATTGATCATCAATATGGCATCATCTAATTTGATTTACTATCATTATGAGTTACATTATGTTTTTAAGGCATTATAATCCATATTTATAATTATTGCACAACTGTACACTTACATGAATGATTAGTTAATCTGCACCATCACCTCACATTGCACAGCATAGCCAATATGAGTTAATGACCATATTCTGGTCATAAACTAGGCCTACCATTAGACTTCACTTATGACGGAGTTTCTGATCTAATTTGATTGGATCATGACCTGGACATCATGATTTGGTGAGGAAGTCCCGGATGGACTAACATTATCGGTTGACGGATTTGCTACCCCAATATACTCCAGTTCTTATCATCTAGATAGCGTATTATTATACGTAATTGATGCGAGTGAAATTCCATTGGCATTCGCCTTATGTAGTGCTCACTGAGGTTAGTCCTAATTATGTGACACCTTGGGTTTTGGCATTACCCTGACCGAAAATAAGTGGGGAAATTGTGCCCTCTTTGTCGAAACCCCTCAAAACTATGATGCGCACATGGAATATCTTACTGAGAGTGGCTATGTATGCAGGGGAATGGTTCGATAAAAGATTCTTGCTCAGTAATTGATCGGTCTAGTGTGGGACTTACATAATTCGAATTCTAAATAGCATGCATATTTGCACAGCATGATAGTTTGCATGGATCACACTTGGTGATCATTATGTCTTGTTCCATGAGCATGCTTTCATACATTAATAATCTGATCATGCATCTCATTATCTGCATATTTACTATGTTTAAGTATTGTTTTTATGTTATATATTTGCATATCGGTATAGACTCTATTTCTTGTTAAGATTGTTACTTAATTGAAGTTACATATTGGGCTAAGTGTAGCTAACGTCTTATGACAACCATTTCATGTAATTTAGATGAATAAATTAATGAAATTGGAGAGCAAGATGGGTTCCTTTATTATGAACATGTTGGAACTAGTTGTAATGACCCGAACCCTTAAAGAAATTTTCCCGAATTATTTTTATTATTTTAGCTTTGATTAGTATTTAAATAAGTTAAATTAAAGGTAAAGTTTATTCATAATAAGGTAAGTTGGTGATAAAGGATTTAAAAGGTAATTAATTAAGATATTAGGGTTTATGAGAGAATTAAAGGCTAATAAGGGTTTAAGTGGGATTAGGGTGCTAACCCTAATCTCTATAGATTGTTTTGGACGATCACAAAAGAGGGGGGGTGTTCGTTCGTTTGTGGGAGAAGAGAATCGGTTGAAGTTATTTGGTGGTGTTTGTAGAAAATCATTAACCTAGAAGATTTTGGAGCATTGATTCGTAGTCAAATCTATAAGTTGTTTTTCTAGCAGGTAAGTAGATTATTTGGATGGATTTGGATGATTTTCATAATGCTTGTGTGGTTAATAAATCTTGATTTGCTGAATGCATGACATGTTTTGTATGATCTATGAATTATAAGAAGATGAATGTATGAATAGCAGTACATAGATATGTGATTGTTGATGTTCATGGATTTTATTTGTTTGATCTAAGTATGATGCTGGAAATGTATTGTTTTGGGTTCCTAGTTAACCTTTCCAGCCACCTAATCCTACCTTCCCCATCTGTATTCTCTAAGCCTGCTTGAGTACTTTGTCTCATCTCCTACTCCTTTTGAAGCGACTCAACCAAACTTCTCAAGACCTTATATACTCCAGCCATCTAAGGATCAATCTAAGCTTCAGCGGATGAGCTTTCTCTCGTCACATTCATATGTCATCTTGACATCTATAGTCCATCCAAAGTCTCTAATTATGTAGCTTAAAGTCATACACATATATACATGTGTGTATATATATATATATGTCACATACAATTTAGCAAACTCAAGAAGTCAACCAATTCACATAATACATACAACATACAATTCATTAAGGTGACTCCTAGGTTCACATGTTTTTACGCTCCTTCCTTGATTTCACTAGACTTGAGAGCCTCTAGATCGAAAACCTAGAGTAATCATAATCAAGTAATCACACAAATCATGTTATGCACACAACACACAACACACAATCGCAATCATGTGAATCCTAATGTTCATATCTATATTCTCTTTACCCTAGGTAATCTAACCTAGAGTTCTAATACAATTCAATCACGCCCCAAATCCGAGATATGGGATCTCGAGGATCTCAAATGGAATAACCTTCGAACCATGGATGTGGCTGCCAACCAAAAATCTACATAACCAATCCCATGGTTTCACAAAGCAAACTAAACAAACCAGCATAAGTATAATAAAATTTAAACCTTAACAAGTTCCATCGCAAGATAACTAACAACAACTAAAATATTACAACCATACTGGCCACATGGGGTCAAAAGTGAAAGTAAAACATAGTTCATAACATGTCCATAAACTCCAGTGTGTATCCTCCTAAGGTCCACTTCATTCGAGGAATTCACTTGTTTCAACATAGGGGTGAGCTTGGAAGCTCAATAGGAAAATTCCAAAGCAATGACAATAGATACTTTTGTAGTCATATAATAAAACAAGTTCATTCATGCAAATTTCCACATAACACATAATTAATTCACTATCAATGTCCTTAACTTGCAAATATACTAAATCATAATTCTTATTTACGGATATATTCATGTTCTCTACATTCATGGCACACAGTTTACATCCTTAACATGCATACAATCAATTCTACATAAACATGTCATACTACATCCTCTATACGCTCATGAAACACTCTACTTACACAATTCAGTTCATATGAGCACATATGACCTTTCATAACTTTCTCATGTATCACTCAACTTAGATGGAGTCCCTTCATTTACAATAATATTTATCACATTTACATTTAACACCACTTACTCATGATCTCATCATGATATAATTCCGAATCCTGAGGCTACCAAATCTCATGGCACCTTCAATACGTTGAAAATTCCCTTTCAATGGTCCTACCATTCACAACACACATTTAAGCACAAATACAGTTTACATTACAACTCTGGTAACAATTACACATTACAATAAAATCAAGTACCTAGTCACACAACACCAAATTCAAACCATTGTCACACAGAACGCCAAATTCAAACCATTGTCACACATCAATCAATGCAATACATGCAGATGAGTACTATGAGCACGGAAATGATGATACAAGCACACAAACAAGAATGCATTGCAAAATGAAGATCAAATGTAAAAAATGCAACACACATAGTATGAATGCTAACTGATGCATTTCTTATTCCGGTGATCATCCGGTACCAAGTTACCTTGGCATCCAATTTATTACAGCTGAACCAAGCTCTCTTATCAAGTAATAGTAATTACTCGACATCCATTTTAATACAGCTGGATACTGCTCTCTTACCTCCCATGTGTGCATCATGGTTTTGCGGGATTCTCAACCCACGGGGCTCAATTCCCTTGATTATTTTCATGTTTGTTCCTCATGCATGTCTGATGCATGGATGGGTCACTCCAGGACCATTCACCATAACTCATTCCTAACCTCATGCATATTAAATACATGGATGGGTCACTCAAGGACCATTCAACATAACTCATGCATATCTCAAGCATCACATAACCACAACCTACATATCATATCAGCATGCATATTTCTTGTATAATACACATCACAATTCACAGAACTCATAAAGAACTCACTTCCCATATTCCAAAGAATTCTCATGTTTTGAATTTCATTCATCTTAACATCATACCACATAATTCATGTCATGATACAACCATTGAGAATCACATTCACATATAATATCACAACATGCATAGTCAGTTTATATTGAAAACTAGGCAGTTTACACACTTTGTTGCACAAAACCTTATATAGATACTTTTCACACAAACCGATATCACACACGCACTCAAAATATTCTCATGGAGCTCTCCATGAAATTTCACATCATTTGAAGCTCGGTAGCTGCCGAGATACCTGCCGAAGGCCATTTTCTCAATTTTGACACCTCATCGGTGTTTAAATCATAACTATTTTTATACTCATCAAAAGGATCTTAAACTTTGACCATTGTGTCCCTAATTTAAAAAATAATTCCAAAACATTATAAAAAAATATTTCAAGCTTGGAAGGTGCTCAGTAGCTACCGAGCTTCCTACCAAGAGACCTCTCGGCAGGTGCCAAGTCACGACAATAGGGCCCAAAAGTTAGCACTACTCGATAGGTGACCCTAGCAGTTGATGAGTATCACGCTCTGGATCCCGATGCCCGAATCCCTAGGTGGGTAGCATGGATCACGAGGTACGACCTTCAGGTTCCCAACCATGGAACGCGGATCACCAACCCAATATCATAATAAAAGAAATAACATTGATTCTTAATGAACTATCAGAGTGCGGAAGTTCAATAGAATTCAAGTTACATTTAACACTTGACTTTAGAGGAGCCTAGAAATCTAACATGATCCAACTATCAATCTATAACTCCATAAAAACAAAGGAAATTCGCATCCAATCCAAGAGCACCTATCATGCAACCTCAACCTGCAACATGAAACATTCCGTTAGCTTGGAAGGCCCAGTAAACATCAATCCTGTTGCCCATCCTTGTGCCCTACCATTAGTCCAAAACACAGTAATATCATGTTAAGAAGTCAACAAGAAAGAGAGTAGTCATGTTACACACACATACATAATTAAATTTAGCAAGTACACTCAAGATGCTTACAATAATGAAGGATGAGATGAATGTCTGCTAACAAACATGATGCTCAATACAAGTGATGCAATGCAAGTGACATGAATGCAACTGATGCATTTCCTAGCTGATGATCAACCGGTTCCAAGTTTCCTTGGCATCCATTTTACTATAGTTGGACGACACTCTCATAACATGCAATAGCAATTGCAGGGCATTCATTTTCATAGCTGAATACTACTCTCTTAAGTCCCATGTGTACATTGCAGCTTTGTAGGATTCTCAATCTACAGAGCTCAATTCCTGTACCTATTTCCCACACAGTTTAGGGATTTACACCCAAGGAGTTCCCGAAGGAGCCTTCCTTCTATACAACCATGATAATGCTAACAAGTTGGCTTCGCGGGGCTCAATTTCCAAAACCATCTCAACCATGTCCTTATGCATCCCTAATGCATGAGATGAGTCTCACAAGGACCAATCACCAAACTGTAAGAATCCGCTAACACACAAAAACTCTATCCGTCGTTGCCCGATTGACCGAACAAGCTATTCACTTCGAAACTCTATTCGTCGCTGCCCAGTTGACAGGAAAAGCTACTTAGTTCAAAACTCTATCCATCGTTGCTCGGTTAACTAGACAAGCTACTCAGTTCAAAACTCTATCCGTCGCTGCCCGGTTGACCAAACAAGTTACTCAATTCAAAACGTTATCTGTCGCTGCCCGGTTGACCGAACAAGCTATTCACTTCAAAACTCTATTCGTAGCTGCCCGGTTCACCAGACAAGCTACTCAGTTCAAAACTCTATCATTGCCCGGTTGACCGGACAAGCTACTCAGTTCGAAACTCTATCCGTCGCTGCCCGGTTGACTAGACAAGCTATTCACTTGAAAACTCTATTCGTCGCTGCCCGGTTCACCGAACAAGCTATTCACTTCCACTTATCAGTAGAATTTCCAATGATAAAATCCTTCGGAAGCTACCCGTGCACCCATACACAGGAATAATCCACCAGATGCCATCGCGGGTATCCTTTCCACATATCAGTAGGATTTCTAGTGATAACATCCTTCGGAAGCCATTCGCGCGCCCATACACACGAGTAATCCGTCGGATGCCATCATGGGTATCCTTTCCACAACATACACGTGTCAGTCATGCAACATAGATA
>JAUPMG010181086.1:0-10389 GCA_031762675.1 Pachysandra terminalis
TATTCATTATAGAACCTTAAAGCATCCTCTTCTGATTCGAACTCCATTCCAAGAGTTGGTGTCAAACTACTTATGCTTGAATCACCTTCAGGAAGAGTACTCACATCATTACCAAACTCAATACCTTCAACCTCCATATTTTTCTCTACTTTGATATGATCTCTTTCGATATCCACTGAATTCGATTATATCTCAGAGTTCCTATCCAAATGCATAACAAATTCAGGCTCCCACTAACATCTCTTAAAGAAAATTAAAGAGCTTAAAAAGAAGATGGGATAAACCCTTGGCCCATACTCGGGGGGATGGTTCAACTTCGCAGACAGAAGAACTTCTCCTCATTGAGATCCAATCCACGACCAGTTAGCGAGATCCGGGTTATGTTCCGGGTAACCGCTTAGTGTGGTTTACACACCTTAGTTTGAATACAACATGCAGCAGAATGATGTATGTTTTACAATGTTTTATTCTCATTCAGGATCACCAACTATTTTACTCCTTAATTTTATGATTGGAATATTTCTCTAAAACTTTTGACAGCATCTCTGTGTGTTTCTTCAAATATGTTAGCTAACATGACATATTGTACTCTCGATTACCCATACTAGATGGATACCCGAGAAGCACATAGTCAAGTAAACTACGTATCTGAAGAAAACACATAAATGATTGCCAAAATTATAAGAGAAATAATCAAATCATAAAACAACAATAAAATAGTTGTTAATCCCAAACTGTCCACTGGGACAATCCAAAATGTTATATGTGTGACAGTGCATCTTCATATTTATATCCTATAAACAATTGCGATCCCCTTAATGAAGATGCAATGCATACATAGCAAGGAAAATGAAGAACACATCACATATATAGCCTTTCAGACAGGTAATGAATGAAACACTCCATACATACAATAGCTCAGCCTTAATTTATAAGAAAAAATGTGTAGAACTTTTTATGTAATCAACAGGGGAAAATTCAACAACTAAACCAGTCTATTTAATTTGTCAAGTCTATTTAATTTGTCATAAATTTGTGACGTCAAATAGTAGGTAGATCACTACAAAGTGTAGAGAAACTATTTGCAAGGAAGCTTGGTTTGAGTTGAGCCAAGGCCAACATTCACAAATAAAGATGACAACTTGTAAGTGACTTGATACCATTTCAGGAAATCTTGAAGATTTCTAGAAATCTTCCCTTACCCCTTGATACCATTTCAAGGGGAAATACAAACTGATATACCTAATTTTCACATGAACCACTTATCTAGTTTTAACTTTCAGCTTTTAAACAACACAATCCACATTCAAGGGCAAATACAAACTGATATACCTAACTTTCACATGAACCACTTATCTAGTTTTAACTTTCAGCTTTTAAACAACACAATCCCCATTCAAGGGGAAATACAAACTGATATACCTAATTTTCACATGAACCACTTGTCTAGTTTTAACTTTCAGCTTTTAAACAACACAATCCACAAAATCAAAGACCAAAGAAACATATACACACAGAGATAGGCTAAAATTGACTATGTGCTTAAACAAGACAATCCACAAAATCAAAGACTATTAAAGGGCATCGTTTACTCAATTTCACATGGGAAAATAAAAAGTGAAATAAATTATATCATTTGCTTAACATTTTGAACTCCATAAACAGATAGGCTAAAATTAAAATTTGAAGGAAACCCAAAAAAGAATAATCCAAATACCGACCTGGGTATCCTGTGAAATAGTCGTTCGTGAAGATTGTCGACGAGGCAGCTATATAAGAAAGCAAAGAGGAGCTTGTGTGCTTCTGTGACAAGAGAAACAAATGGAAGAAGTCGTGAGATAAAATTAAATTATCATTTGAAGGAAAAAGATTGAAGATCAATAGATCAAAGCATTCAATGAACAGATCCCACAAGCCACGTACTTGTCTTCTTATTCTTCTCTTTCTCTCTCTTACTTTTCTTCTATACTCTGGCTTGGATTGCTGGTGTCACTGTCATGTTTGCTGTTACAAATAGAGAATATTAAGACATAGGAGGAACAAGGAAGAGGAGAAAAAGACAAAAGGAAAACAGAGAATTGGAGGTATTCATGCTTTCATTAAATGAACAAACACGAAATGGAGATATGAACATAAAACCATGATTTCAATGGTACTGAAATTTGAAACTCTTGAAGATATTCATGATCTCATTGTCATTACAATTATAAAACAAGAACTAGGGACGGAATAGAGATATGAACATAAACCCCTGATCTAAATAATACCGAAGTTCTCTTTCTGAAACCCGTAAATATCAACTAAGATGATTCAATAGAGAATATTAAACTACTGAATATTCAAAAAATATATGTATATAAAGGAATCACATATGGGTTTGAATAACAAACAACATCCAGAGATACTGTTACAAATACATAATTTAGAGAAATGATGTAAATAAGGGCACCCTAATCAAGTAAATGGAGAACAAAAACAGAAACCAAATTTCTTGAAATCATCATCGTATTAGGGAAAATGTTCATATGTTTATACACGAAATCAAAAGGGAAAAAAAAGCCTTGATTTACAAAAAAGAGAGTACATAATCGAATGAAAGATGAAATCCCAGCTAGGTGAAAAGAATGTAGATAGATACCCAAAAGAAATATGGAAAAAGATAACATACCAAGAAGGGAGAGTGGAAATATATTTGCAGCTTTGCTATCCTTCTTCCTCTTGTCTTGATCTTCTAGAAAAAGTGTAAGAGAAAAGGGTTGGGAGAAAAAGAGACTGAGATAGGAGAGGTATGAGAGAGGAGAGGACGGAAGAGAACAAATGGCGGAAGAGAGAGAAGTTGAGAGAGAGAGGGGCCGAGAGAGAAGAGAGATACCAGGTGGTCAGAGAGAGAGAGAGAGACGGTCTGAGAGAGAGGGTCTGAGATAGAGAGAGAGAGAGAAAGGCTCAGAGAAGAGAGGGTCCGTTTTGATTTGGGCGGGAAAAAATAAAAAATGAAATTCTAACCGTCTCTGCATTACAAATGTTGACCGTTAATTTCCGTCAAAGAAAACCAACAAGCGTTAAATCTGCTGAGGCCAACTGCTGTGGCCACGTGTCGGCACCACGTTTGGGCCGCAGCATTGGCCTCAGCTGATATGTGTCCGCAGAAGACAACCACCGAATCTTCTTTAACCGGTCTCATTAATGTATCCATTTATATGATGAAGAGACTTGATGAAGATTTGCTATGAGGAACTTTAGCTTCCATGAATATATATCTATTTATAGAAGTTGGGGAGGATGGATGGATGGATGGATTGCCTTGTTTAACATGATAAAAATATGTTGGTAAAGAGACTTCGATCGGTGGATTCCCAAGTTATAATATATTCTTTTGATCATTGGCCCATCCTTTTCACATTAGCAAGATTCGGCATTCCATATTCATGAAAACCGAAAGCCAAATCGGCACCAGCAGCAACAGAAGAAAAAACTAATGGATTTGTATAAGCATGGTTAACCAAGAAAAATAAATATTTATCCGAGATTTTCTTATTACCTTAGGCTGTGATTGTTTTGCCGGAAATTGGGGAAAAAAAATATTTTCCGGGATTTTAAAATTATCCGCGTGTTTGTTTTAACGAAAAATATAAAAATCTGAGAAAATGTTTTTCTAATAACCAAAAAATCGGAGGAAAACAACTTTCGCTTGGTGGAAGTTATTTTCTGAAAAAGAGGAAAAGGGTTTTTTACAGTTCTAAGCACGACGATGACAACAATCTGTGAGAAAACTGCTCCATCCACACTATGATTTTCGTTTTCAAACTCCCAAAACGTTATTTCTCTATTCTTTTCTCTATTCTTCTTTAGCATGGAATTCTATTCCATATATAATGATCCTTTGCATAAAGCCATCACGAGGCTCAACTACCATATCTTCCTTTTTTAAGGTTTTATGCTGCGGAGTTAGTTCTAGCTTTGGAATACTTGCACGGATTAGGGATCGTTTACAGAAATTTGAAGCCAGAAAACGTTTTGATTCAAGAGAATGGGCATCTGATGCTGATAGATTTCGATCTCTCGAAGAAATCTCCGGAATCTCTTTGCATTATACCATCCATGACGAGATTTGATACTCATGCAACCGTCGAGAAAAATCGATTTCCATTTTGTTGCAACTCGGGCATCTCACCGGAAGACTCGGTGTCTCCGATCAAAACCAGTGTTAACTCCGTTATAATTTTTGTTGTTTTATTATCTATAATGTCTCTTTTAAAGCTATTTTTCATCGAATTAAGCAAAAATTAAAAAAAAAATTCAATTAGCATCCAAACAATAGAAAATTAAAAGAGAGAAAAAAAATTTGAGAAAATTTTCTTCTGCAAAATATTTTCCTTTGGAAATTATTTACCGGTGAAACAAACATAGCCTTAGGGTGTATTTGATTGGTGGGAAAGCTTGGAAAAGGAAACTATGATCATTGGTTTTGCGAAACAAGGTTGTTGGAAACAATGTATTGTTTTATATTATATAATATTTGAGGGAGTAGGGGAATTAATCCCATTACAAATCACAATATCATATAATTCGGTCTAAATGACAATAATGTGTATATAAATATTATATATATAAAGTTTGATAATTTTCATTTCCTAGACAATTTGCCTGTCATCCAAATGCTATAATTTATATTTTCAGTCAAATTTTTGCTTTCTTTTTATTGAACCATTTGATATACATTGTTGTACCTTTCTCTAACCGCTTGAGCTTTTAGAGTAATTGGTGTTTAACATGGTATCAGAGCGAGAGGTCAAGTGATCAAATTCTGGGGGCCTATATGTGCCTTGTATTCTCCCACAGATGTGTTGTTCCTGTGCGGAGCCCGCATGTGCAGGAGGATATTGAACCATTTGATATACATTGTTGTACCTTTCTCTAACATCTTGAACTTTTAGAGCAAACGGTGTTTAACATGGTATCAGAACGGGAGGTCAAGTGATCAAATCCTTGGGGCCTATATGTGCCCTGCGTTCTCCCACGGATGTGTTGTTCTCGTGCAGAAGGGTATTGAACCATTTGATATACATTGTTGAACCTAACCGCTTGAGCTTTTAGAGTAATTGGTGTTTAACACTTTTTCAGACAATCAAACAACACCAAGAAAAATAGTTTTACTTTCTTTCATTTCTTTTACTTTACTTTTCAATTACTTTCCTTTCCTGCGCTACTTTCCAACCAAACAAACACACCCTTAAAGAATCATAGGCATAGAGGGAATAATAGGAATGGATTATGGCTTATGCTTCTAAGTTTGGGGGTGTGCTTGGATTTTAGAAGAGAAGAAAAGAAAGAAAAAAGAAAAGAAAATACATTATTTTCAACTGTTTGGTTTGATAGAGAAAATTTGAGAGAAAATTATAAATAAAATGTTTTCTCTTGTTTGGTTGTGTAAAGAAAATTAAAATGAAAATTAGTTAGTTAGTTTTTTTTTTTTTTTTTCTGTTAGCCATGTTAAATAATTGCATGGATTACAACATTTGAAACAACATTGTATTGCAAACACTAAAAAGATCTCCGCTGTTTATCAGGATGGCATGCTTACTATCACCGTTGAGAAGCTGCCTCCACCGAAGCCTAAGAAGCGTTTGACCATTGACGTCAAGGTTGCTTAAGAGGTAAAATGTCGACCACTACCACCACCACCACCACACTAGGTGGTGCAAGGGATGTACACTGGGTAGTGGTGGTGGTGGTTGTAATGGGGTGGTGGTGGTGGTGAGATGGTGGGGTGGTGGTGGTAGTGGTGGTGGTGGGGTGGGGGTGGTGATGTGGTGTAGTGATGGTGGTGGTGGTGGTAATGGTAGTGTGGTGGTAGTGGGGTGTGGAGGTGGTAGTGGTGGTCGAGAAGCTTTCTCTCCAACTTATTTTCTTTTCTTTTCTCTCAAAATCTCTACTATTTTGGATGAAAAATTTTTTAGTCTCAAAAAGAAAATTTGTAGAAAATTGTCTTTTCAAATCCCTATCTTTTACTTTCAAAAGTGATCAACCAAACAAAAAAAAAATGCTTTCTTTAGCACTTTCTTTTTTTTTCTTCTTAAATCTAGGGTTCCAAACACTACCTTAGTGTTAAGAAAGGAAGAGAAAAGAGATAAAAGAAGAAATCAAGAACACAAAGAAACAAATTTACATGGTTCGGTAAATAGTGCCTACGTCTATGGATGCACACCCAGATCTACTATTCTTCAATGCTCAAAATAATCTGTTACAATGAATGAATCCCCAAACCCTAAAAACATAAATAAATATCCTGTAATTAGGACTAAACATAATAGAAATGAAACTACTATTATAGTCCTATATCCCATATCCCATAGGATTAGGTAAATTAGTGATAAATCTCATCAGGGAAAGGGTTGGGTATATCCCTAACAACTCACCAACAAATCCAAAATAGACTTGTTTATCATTTATCAACATCCCATTTAGGTGGTTGGTGACATTCCTAATAGGTTTATTATCCCCATCAACCTTACAGATAACAGGGTTGTTATCCTCACCAACCTTAGAGATAATAGGGTTGTTATCCTCGCTAACATTAGTCTCCACATAACAACACTTATGCTTATTGAGGAGAAAAATGTAAAAAAAAGAAAGATAAAATAGGAAACAAGAAACAAATCAAAGATCAAGACAATGATTTTATGGATGCGAATCTTTTGTGAACCTCGTGTGAACCTTACACGGGGTTGACACTTGTCCCTAGATGGACCTCACTAAGAAGGGTGATTCAGATTTCTAAAGCCCCAATAAGAGACCTAATGAATCTGAAACTAGTTCTAACTTAACCGGCTTCTACCTTAATAAGTGATAGCCACTCTTTTTTTGTGAGCCTGTTTGGGACAAGGGTCAACCTAGTGTGAGGTTCACACAAGGTTCAAATAGCCCAGGTTCCCAGAAAATTTTCATCTGTGGTTCGCCAATGATGCATGCATCAACAGATTCACACCAAATTTTACTGTTCTCAAAGGTCTAAAAAAATGTTAAATGGACAATAACAAAAAATATGATAAATACCCTAGACTTACAGACTTATGACTTATGACTAACAATGTGACTAACAAACAATCATGTGAAACTAACAATGTGACTAACAAACAATCATGTGAAATTATTGGGTGGGTACAGAGTGCTTTTCGTTTGCAACATTTTCCAGCAACACTTTCAGCAGTAATGACTGTGATTGGTCACTTTGTATTAAAAATCAAAATTTCTTTTATAACAAAATCACATAAAAGATGCTTACGGAGGTACCACAGAAACCTTTTACGGGTTTCTCCAGCTTATCACTCCGTGTTCTGTTAGCCAAGTTGAACCCTATTGAACCGGTGTTAAACCAGGTTGGACCGATATAGCATCTTCTCCGGCTTGATGTTTGGTCCGGTTTTCATTAAACATTGTGTATAATAAAAATCTAAAAGTAAAAATATTCATGGTATGTTCTTTTCAATTTTTATTTCTTTTAATTTTAAAATAAAAGTATAGAGAATTCGACATCACATCTCATAAATAGAAGAACTCATCAATTAAAAATTAACTATTGCCGTCAAAATTTATTTCAGTTAATTTAATGATCCATCGATTAAGACTTAGGAGCTAACATCCATGTAATGTACATTGGTCAACTCTGTTAGGGCTACAAACGAGCCGAGCTTTGCCCAGCTCAGCTCAAGCTCAGGCTCATAAATCTCTAGCAAAGCTTAGGTTCGGCTTAGGCTCGTGAAAAGTTTTTAGGCTCCAAGCTGAGCTGAGCTTCGCCCAACTTGGCTCAGGTTCGTAAAAGCTCGACTCGCAAAAAGTTCGGCTTATAAAAAATCGACGTCGTAAAAAAGCTTAGATTAATACAAATACATTAATATTATAGTTGATAACTGTTATTATATGTAATAAAATATGTTAACATGTGTGTTTAATATTAATACATAATATAAGATATAAGAATATGAATGTATAATCACATATACAAACCGAGCTGAACCTACCCATGCTCGGCTCAAGCTCGTTAAAATAATGAGCTTTTTTTTGGGCTCAGACTCGACTTGCGAGCCTAATTTTAGAACTCAATAAGCTCGGCTCAAACGAGCCAAGCCCCAGCTTGAGCTAGCTCGGCTCGTTGATAGCTCTATACTCTGTGGTTGCTTTGACTTGGTCGGCTTAGTCATGTTGACACATTCCTTTCAAATTAAAGCTTAAGGTTTCGAGCTAAACAAAACAGCAAGTGAAATTATTATTTTACCCGTCGGTCTTTTTTGCTCTTTTTTCTCCAAAAAAAAAAAAATATGGGGCCGACAGACTCGATATCTAGGTCATCAATACTTCCCGAATGCCTCAATAACATCAGGTTTCACATAACAAGACAGCTCGACAAAGGAATTGGTATCCGGTGTGATTAGACGAGCTAGCATTTAATGGGCTCAGGTTTGTTAAGGTTCAAAGGCTCAGGCTCCACTCGTTATTGGGCCACAAGGGTTTAAAGCCTATTAGTTGCGAATCTATAAAGCCCATGATTAATTTCGTTTATTATTATATATGTAATGTCAAAAAGAAACTAAAAAAGCTAAAAAATTATAATAATTTTATTTTTAAAGTTTAGACATTTTACTGTATGATATATATATATATATATATATAGACGCACTCCAATAGGTTTAACAGTATAACTCAGTGGAGCCTGCCCCAAACTTGACTCAACAGCCTTCAAATTAGGAATGTATAACCACGGATGTGCGGCTCAGTTGGTAGCAAGCTGAGCTCTAGTGAGTGTCTCTGGAGGTAAGTAGAGTTTGAATCCCACTAAAAGCACTCGTGGCCAGGGGTTTACCTTTAATGCTCCCTCTCTGAACGTGGATTAGTGGGGACACCACGTGGTGGTTAAGACCAAAAAAAAAAAAATTAAGAATGTACAAATGGGCCGGGCTGTACACGCTGGCCTAATCTGGCACAATAAGCTTATAGTGCCGGGTTGGGCCATGGGTTCATGGCCGACCATACAGCACGACACGGACACGGCTGGGTTTTGGCCAAACCTGGCACAATAAGCTTATAGTGCCGGGCTGGGCCATGGGTTCATGGCCGACCGTACAGCACGACACAGGCGCGGCTGGGTTTTGGCCCGATTGTAGGCAAAAGCATGGACCTGGCCTGCCCGGCATGATAATAATAGTACCTCGTGCCGAAATTGGCACGACACAGCACGGCCCAAGGTCCCGGCCGGACTATGTAAATACAATATTGAGAAAGGATAATTCAGTAATTCTAAGAAAACATAAAAATAAATTGATAATTAAACAAGACTCTTAATCTATAATTATGTTGATCAATTTGTGTCTTTCTTTCATCTAATGACAGATGAGATTGGTTGTGATGAGCAAGAATTTCATCTATTGCTTCCAAACAGGTAATTGGCTCCACGAAGTTAATGATTTTGAAAATTTAGAGGAAAGGGTATGGTTAAAAACAAAGTTGATGATGCAGCCATTAAAAAAGAGGAGGCAGTGATGATAAACTGCAATATCTGTTTCTATGTTTGGACAGTTTCAGTTCAATCTTGGTTAAACCTTCTGCTTGTGTTCCCTTCAACATATGAACAGTTGCTCTCTATGAGAATGGGATTAATGAGAAGCTTATAATCTAAATCAATCTCCACACAATTGCCCACTAGTGGTAACCAAAGATCCTTGATCTTGGGCTTTGTCAAATTTTTTTTTTTCTCAGAATTTTGAGTAGGAAAAGAAAACCCACAAGTCAAACTTATTGTAATTGGTTTACATTGTGCTGCAGAGACAAGGCTAATTTAAACTGTAATGCCCCAGTGAGGTCTTTGAGGACCTTGTTATTCCACATCTTTCTCTCTCTCTCTCTCTCTCTCTCTCTCTACTCTCTCTCTAGTCCATAACCATTCTGTCAACAATTTTAACTTATTTAGCTGCATGTGAAGAAACAATAAAATAAGATATCATTTATTAGCAAAATAATAGGAGATTACATGAATAAGCTTTATGTTGGACCTTGTTCACTCAATTCCTCTCCCTCTCTAGTCCATAACCATTCTGTCAACAATTTTAACATATTTAGCTGTGAAGAAACACTAAAGTAAGACTAAGATAGCATTTATTATTATCAAAATAATTGGAGATTACATGCATAAACTTTAAACACATATAAGCTATATATATACTAGTGAAGCTAGCCAGTACTAGAAGCATAAAAATGACCAAGAGGCTCTATAGAGTACTACTTAATTATATATGGCTTTGTCATATCATCGTAACAAAGCAGAAATACTTATTCTCTCTCTCTCTCTCTCTCTCTCTCTCTCTCTCTCTCTCTCTCTCTCTCTCTCTATATATATAT
>JAUPMG010181097.1:0-10389 GCA_031762675.1 Pachysandra terminalis
TTCCCACCATGAAGGGCCTTGTTCCTCGAAACATCGATCAATGGGTTATCGTTCACAGAGTTGATCTCCCTTTCGATGGATTTTGTCGATGATCGAATAACTTCAATTTGGGGACCTAGCCATTGAGGAGAAGTTCGGAGAGCGTATCGGTCTTGCTTCGGCTTTTGAAGAGGATCAACCCCATGTAGCTTTTGAGCTGCTTTCACATAGGAGCTACCATCCAAGATGTGTTCCATTATAGCTGCAGCCTCAATCTGGCCCGGATGATGCTTCAATTTGTGAGTAAGATGGTCTGTGAATTCAGGTTTACCTTGCATGACCTCGGCGAATATCGCCGACAAAACTTCTGATAAGACGGCAAGGATGTTAGCGTCAAATAGAACCATGGAAGCTAAGCCAGACCCCACTGCAGTTCCATTAACAAGTGCAAGACCCTCTTTAGGCTGCAATTCAAAGAAGTCGGTGTCGATCCCGGCCAGACGGAAGGCTTCTCCGGCATCGAGGGACTGCCCGTTAGGTCCCACGGCTTTCGAATTAGGCCGGCCGATTAAGAGTCCGGCAATGTAGGATAGAGGGACTAGATCACCAGAAGCTGTGATGGTTCCCCTTAGAGGCAAACATGGGGTGATGTTGTGATTGAGGAATTTGGTAATGGCTTCCAAGATCTCAAACCGGATGCCGGAGTATCCTTGGAGGAGAGTGTTGATCCTCACAAGCATAGCTGCTCTTGTTGCAGAGTAAGGAAGTGTGTGGGAAGATTCTGTTCCATTGCCGAATATTCCGGCGTTCAAGAATCTGTTCCAACAAGATTCAACAAATAAAAAATAAAAAAAGATTAGTTTGTGCTAATACATTTGTTTTAATTTTTTGAATGATTTAGTGTAGCAGCATACACAGAAGAATTCTGCTAGTCTTAGTCAAAGGGCTCGATCATCACCAGTTGGCTGACCAGCTTATAAATATGAGGAATGATGATGATTGTAAATTGATCAGACGGTTATAATAATATGATAAATTGGGTGACTGAAAAGCTTTATAGTGGGACCCACTAATCGTGGTAGTAGGTATTTTCCGCGCTAACTACTATGTTTTAAAGATTTTAAGCTTTCTTTTTAATCTTCATTAGAGTTTGTTTCCACTTTACAATAAATGTTGCAAAAGAGATCCCTAATTATTAAATAATTATATTTAAAACCACCAAACCTTAAATCTCCCACATATTTTATTTTTAAAATTCCACATTCGATAGAGTAGGAGAGAGAGAGGCCACCAAGGAACAACCTACCCACTACTCCATATAGTCCACAAAAACAAAGTAATTGAGATTAAGGACATGAATTAAAACTTTAATTACCTGATTAGCTCTTTCTGAAGGGCTCCTCCTTGTTTGGTTCTCCTGTGGGAAGTCGCACCAAACCCTGTCGTAACACCATAACTATCCGTCCCTTTGTTCATACTCTCCATCACCCAATCACTGCTCGCCTTGACTCCGGCTCTCGCCGACTCCGATAGCTCGACCTTCACGCCGACTCCGTGAGCGGCGATCGCCGCCACTTGAGAGATGGTCAGGGTCTCACCACCTAGTCGAACCACAGGCTTGCGGAATTCACTAACCATGCGCTTAACCTCATCTAGGTGGCTCCCCTTAAGAGACTCAGCTGCCATGTTCCAGTTCAATGGATCTTTCATACAGAAACTCTCATTTGAGCCGTTGCTGTGGGAGAATTCCATGTTTGAAATGAAAACTAAGTAATGAAACAAATACTAATTGAGGATTAACAGAAAAAGGAAAACCCAGATGAGAAAAACCAAAAAAAAAAAAAAAGTGATCAATGAGAGAACATGAAATATACAGGAAATTTCTGGGTTTGCACTGAAATTCCTGAGCTTTGTTTACCAGATTTTGCTGCTTTAAATAGAGGCATCGTATCATGGAGTCTTGGGTAGGAAGGCGAACGAGTTTGTTGAGAAATATTCGTGGCCGTTCGATCTTTTTATAATTGGATGGTTTTGATGGTGACACGTGCTATTCATATCCAGCATGATAGACGCATGAGATCTAACACAAGGACATCTAACTCGTCAAAAAGACGTAAGGGGTTGGTGGGAGACTAACAAGATATACGAAAGCATAACGTCAAAAATTTCAAAAAATCCACCAAAACAAATTGAAAATGATAAACCAAGGCTAAATACCTTTTTAAGAATGAATTTTAATTTAGTTTGAAAAAAAAAAAGGAAATAAAAGGAAGAGATTGTTAAAACCACCGTAGTAAAAAACTTTATTTTTAATATTTTTTTTTCTTGTAGGTGGATTACTTTATTGTTATTTTTAATTTTTTATGTAGGTTGTTGAAGGTGCAAGCCGAACGAATTGGGGTCAGCTGAGGCGACCAACACAAATGCGCTCTTGCTCGATCGAGATGAAGACTGTCGTGCACCTCTTTCTTTTATTATAATGAGAGTGAATCAATCGCAGACTAGGAATGACACCCTCATGTTATTATCGCTGTTTCAAACGGTATCCTCTAATTATTTTTTACTTTTTTATGTATAAATGTTTTAAAATTTGATTAAATATTAAACATTTTTTTTTATAAAAATATATTTAAAATGTAATTTTTATTGTTTGCTTTTACAGATATGAAAAATAAGATATATCTTTCTTTCATAGTACATTCTTTTTTAAAAACTTATTAGCTTTTCATGAGTCTTTTTTTTTTTTTTAGTAAAACAGCATGTTAATTAAACTCAATTTTTTTCCCATCTAGTTTTTTATTTTATTTTTTTCTCTTTACGAACATAGTTTTGCTAACAATGGCTAAAACCTGAAACAGCTTCTTTACAAAAATTTGAACTAAATGTTGTTTGGAGTACTAACTAAAACAGTGAACTGCATTAACATCAATTCTT
The DNA here is from genome assembly GCA_031762675.1 of Pachysandra terminalis. NCBI lineage: Eukaryota > Viridiplantae > Streptophyta > Magnoliopsida > Buxales > Buxaceae > Pachysandra > Pachysandra terminalis. The sequence goes on from JAUPMG010181097.1 coordinate 2,914, forward strand.
CTTGCACTTTAAAAGTGTTAAACCAACCAAAACATACCTCCTATATTTAATCAATCTAAAGCAGTTATTCCCCCTTTACTGAAACATTTCTATGTTCATACTACCTCAGAATTCAAATGCATTTTTTTTGCCAGATGTCATCACCTTAGTGGTTTCTCCATTAAATTAATTATATTCTATTTTTCTTTTCTTTAACAATTAACATCCACTACCTCTGGCCTCTGGGTGGAAACCCTACCAACCCCATATATGTGGATGCTCTCTTTAGTGGGCCCACATGTACATATTCTTACTCTTCCATTTACATGTTGTCTCTTTTACTTGCATCTCTCCTTTTATTATGATTATTATTATTATTTTTAATTCATCTTTAAAATATGCTGCTTTTTGACTATTAAGTTGTCAAAAGTCAATTCTATCTAGGAGGATTGAAATTTTGGTTTGGAAACACATTTTTCAGCCTAAAACTTTCAACTATTAAGAATAATGATGAAATCAAAAACACTTTGTTCACTCCAACATACATATGATACAGATTTATGTGGTTCGATAAATAGTATTTACGTTCTATCGATGCACACATATTTTATTATTCTCTAAAGTTCAAAAAAAGTGTTACGAAGAATAGTCATAAAAGTATGATAAATATCATGTAATTAAGACTAAATGTAATAAAAGTAAAATTACTATTATACCGACAATAGTGGCCAAGATCATCGGTACTTTCCGGTTACCTCAGTAACATCAGTCTTCAAATAACAAGAGAGAGTTGGTGTCTGTTAGCAGATTCATTAAATCAAAATAATTTTGGAAATTAGAAAAAAAAAATATGGTAAAAATATGATTAGATTTTCTAACTACTTTTCAATATATATGTCATCAGAGCGTATGGTAAATCATATCATTGAAGAGTTTTAGACTAAAAGGGAGCTGAAGATATTGAAAGGGTCAAGATTATTAGGACCAGTCCATTTTGCACCAAATAATAATAAATAAATAAAAGAACACTATTAAAATATTTTAAAGTAAAAAAAAAAAAAAAAAATTGTTGGTGAGCTAACCCTAAGTCGTGCTCACCACCAACCGCCACCACCGTCTTCCTCCTCTCTCCGGGGTTGGTGAGAAACGGCTGAGAAATTGCATGAAAACGAGATCAATACTTACGAGACATTCAATAAGAATACGATATGTCTCGATATTTTGCAACCTTGATTTCATTTAATTTTAAAATTTTGAATTAATGTTGATCTTCTGAGAAGACCTGAGGCCCACTATTCTAGTGGGTTCCACTAAGTCTCTTAAATGTAGGGAATTTAAAGGATTTAATTTGGAAATTAAGATCAATTATGATATCAAATGCCATCATTTGACACGTGGCAGAAATGAGAAATATTGGTAAATGAGCCCACTTAAACTGATAGGTATATTTTATTGGGAAATTTGCTTTTAAATCATAAGATTTAACTTTTGATCATGTCCAAAAAATAATAATAATAAAAATAAATTAAAGGCCCTATATGGAATTGTATGTAAATGTGAAACATGACACAATGTATGCTCTTGTCGGTTAGCTCTTACTTGTTAACAAATTGACATTGAATAGCCGAATTAGAAGCTAATACATTAGTATTGCTATTCGTGAGAGCTAGATATTAGGGAAACACTTTTCCTTTATGCTGCTCCGTTTGGATAGCCGGAATATGCAGGAAAGACAGCTTTCATGCGTAGCGTAGGCATTTGGATAACCGAAAAGTGTGGGTCTTACAGAAAGTAATTGAGTCAAATTTCTTTGATTACAAAAAAAATAATCATTTTTGTTTTCCGATTAAAATTAAAGGAATTTGTAGGAAAGGAAAATGAAAAGGTGATGATAATAACACATTTCCCATCCTACCCTTTTTTTTTAAAAAAAAAAAATTATATATATATTGTATTAATTTCTTTGTTTTTTGTTAAAAAGGTTAATGAATTTTATACTTAAATATACTTATCCCAACAATCTTAAGATACTAAAAATCAATATTTTAGTTTATTATAAAATTAATATTCTAACTAATTATGAACACCATGTTCTAATTAATTGTAAAATTATATATAAATATATATAAGGGTATGCAATGGGTTGGATTCAGGATGGGTCCGACAAGACCTAGAACATAACCTTAATAATTAAAGATACTAATTAATGAATATTTTAACAAACTTAAGAGGCCCGATACCCGATGGTCACTTTACAAATATTACTTTCGGGCATATTAGTTCCTAACAAACTTTCTGACATATTACTGGCATCCAAATGAAACCTTCATGAAATATCATTTTTAACATTAAAACTTCTAAAGAGATTAATTGAGTATTAGTGTCTTATTATGCACCTATTTGCATTTTTTTGACTATTTGAGCATAATTCATGCTTTTAAACAAATTTCCCCCTATTATTTTAGAATTTTTGCTCAAATTTTTTAATTATTTTCTAACTTTGTGAGATGTAAATAAAAAATCAAACAATTAAATTTAATTAATTAAGTTGATATTTCATTTAGACCCTGAACCTTAAAAAAAAAGAAAAAAAGAAGGGATGAAGATGTTCTATGAACTTGGGCTGTGTGAACCTCATAAGAGGTCGACCCTTGTCCTAGGCGAGCCCACAAGAAAAGAGCAGCCATCACCGGTTAAGGTAGAAGCCAGTTTTAAGTTCATTAGGTCTTTTAGGGTTTTAGAAATGTAAGTCGCCCTTCTTAGTGCGGCATACGTGTGAACAAGTGTCAACTTTGTGTGAGGTTCAAATGAGGTGCACACAACCCCAGGTTCAAGAAGATCTGCATCCAAAATAAAGTAGATTTTATGTCAACAACATTAGACAAGACCCAAGACGTATAAGAACTCATATCTTTTGTGAACCTCGGTTGTGTGAACCTCGTTTGAACCTCCATTGATACTTGTTCACATATGAGTCCCACTAAAAAGGGTAATTCTCATTTCTATATCTCAAAGAGACCTGATGAACCTGAAACTGACTTCTATCTTAACCATTCTCATTTCTATATCTCGAAAAGACCTGATGAACCTGAAACTGACTTCTAGTTTAACTAACATCTACGTTAATCGAGAATGACCACTTTTTTGTGTGCCCACCTAAAACAAGTGTCAACCTCACGTGACATTCACACAAGATTGACATTACCCAAATTTCTTCCGACCTTTAACGGGTTATTAGCAATCAGAAGCCATTATTGCCCTCATATCATAGATATGGGGAGGGTAAGATCTGTCTGTACTTTCTTACGCACCAATAAGCTTCAAAGGGACCCATTACTAAAGGGGCTGTTTGGATTACCCAATATCGAAACAGTCCCTTAAGTCAAACCCCAGGTCAAAGGGTTTGTCCATATTACCAAATTACCAAGAAGATTCTCATGAGAAAATGGAATTATTAAAGAGGGAAGCAAGAAGAGCTGGTCCATTGTTGTGTGTTTGGTGTAGAATTTGCTTTCACCAACCCACCTTAAACAAAGACCATGCAAACCTTTTTTCTTATGACAACACATTTTTTTTTTTAAAGGTTATGATCTTTTTGGTGTAATTTCAAAACCAAACTAAGAATTAGGTAAACTTTGAGGAAACGTGTTTCCCTTCCTTTCTTGTATGTATTCTCATTGTTTTTCTTCCTTTCACATTTACTCATTTTCATATATGGCCCCACCTACCCATCATACACATGGTATGTCCATTACCCTATCTATATCAGGGGGACCCATTGGTCAATTGGCCAAGAGACAAAAATCTCAGATCTCCGTTTTGCCACGTGGACTCCTTTTAGCTTTGCATTTTGCGGTCACATCATAAATTTCTCATATTTATTGTTGCACAGCCATGGAGCATAATAAGTTTAGACCACCCATCCAAATAAGAGTAGTTAGCACAACATGATTGTATATATATATGGAGAGAAAGAGAGAGTGAATAGTTAAGGACTCCAGAGCCGATTCGGTTTCGACCGGTCGGTCTGTACTGCGATTGGACCGGTCGGTCTGTACTGGAATTGATTAGGACCGGTTCGATCTCAAGCCACGATACAACAGTTGTATCGTGAGGTTCTAGACCGGACCGGTACAATAGATACTGGCCTGGAGCGGTCGACACAACTGATCTGGTGACCGATACAACCGATCAAATATTTTTTTTTTAATTTATAAATTAAACGATCCAGAACGATTTGGACCGGTCGCGTAACAACCAGTCCTGACCGTTATGATCGGTCCAACTGAACTATTTTTTTTTTAATTTAAAATTTAAACCAAGCGATCCATTTTTGTTCTATAGGATTCAGACCAGACGGTACAACCAGTCTGGATTGGGACTGGCCAGGACCGGTCGGGGTCCCCGGTCCCGAGACTTTAAACCTTGCTCCCGAGTGTGAACTTGAATATCACTCCATATATTTGGTCCAGCTTTAGGAACCCCCTCCATTTTGTGAAACACAACCCACACATGATTCACCAATTTTGAGTGTGGAACATGAAGATCATCTAATAAAAAAAATATCTTTTTTTATTTTCTGATGAGCATCTAATCAGGTATTAAGATTGTATGGATGACTTATAAATGAGGTATCCCACCAACTGATTGGTTGAGACCAGTCTAATTAATTGTAGATTTAAAATGTTTGACTAAGAGGTCAACTGTTTTGTTCCCTAATTTTAATAAGCACAACAGAGCAAATGAATTGATGTTTTTGGTTAGAGAGACAGGAATCAGACAAACAAAGATGCCCATATATACCAGAGTACGAATAGTAGGTTAGGGAGACCTGAACCATGCCAAGCCAAATGATCAAATCTACCCTCCCTTTGAAAATTAGGAAGAGAGTGTGGCATCTAACAAGTTGCAAGTTGCCCTTAAATATTAGGACTTTTATGTATTGTAGGTTTATTCAAAAGATGTGGCTGCACTCATGCCTTGCTTCTTCCTAACCATTTCCCAGTTTTCAGTCATCTTTCATGCATGCACCAGAGTTTGGTAGCATAAGCCTCACAACTTGACTTCTGACTTGGCATAATGGGCCTATCATTTGGGGGAAGTATTTGGAGGACTGGTGGTACTTGTGTTGATTGGACTAGCCCTGTTGTACTACAATATATATATATTTTGTTTGAACTCACGTATGAATGTTGGCATTTTTGACAAATAACACATATAATCTAAACTAATTTCATAATTGGCCATGTTTAGAATGCTTCAATTTTCAAATTAGTTAACTACTAACATTACATGTATATGCTCAGATCTCTTTTTAATCAGTTGCTATTTTTTAGGCAAGAATCTCTAAAGAATATTTACAACTGGTGTGTAAATATTTTAGAGACTAAAATATGAAGCTTTCAGATTGCGTAAAGAGATTGTGGTACAGCTGGTCCTGGAGAAGATAATTGCTAATCTCAGAAGATCTTGCAAATCTGTGATAACAGAAATATTCTGGAAAATATTCTAATTTAAGCAAGAGATCAACCACACAAGGATTTCGTCCTAATATTGTTGCTAATCAATGGCAAGAGGTGGTTATTTGTAGTGGAATATTCTGAGAAGATTATTGATTGAGATAAAAAAAGATTTGAATGAGATTTCGAATAGATTATGATCTAATTTCAAATCTCACGTTGGTGTACTACTGCAACAAGGTGTTACAACAAAGTGTTGCTACAGTTAGTAATCCGAGATTCTGGAGAAGATTTTTTACCTTCATTATAAGTACACATCAAGCTACGTGAAGAAAGGGTACTCTCCAAGAGATTCAAGAATATCATATTATTATTTGATAGTTCTTCGGGAGAAGAATTTTGAATCTTTGAGAGAAGGCGGCTGCAAATTGAAGGGAGTTCAATCATGCATGCATAAGTCGAGGGGAGCTCGCTGAACAATTCTCTGGAGTTGATTCTACACAATGGCGACAGAATTCAAGAGGGAGTCTTTAATTTATGTAAAACCAAATTGTTGTCTGTAATCTCTTTTACTTTAGTGGATTGTTCATCATCTGGACGTGGTCCCGAGGAGTAGGTGTATACCAAACCTAGTTAAAATTGCATGTTTTATCGTCTTGGTTTTCATTAGATAACATTAGTTAATCTAAAATTTACGAGAACTTAGATTAATTTATACAACCGGACCTAACATATATATATATACATATAATTGATGCACATATGTCATGGATGGTTAGGATTCTCCCAAGCAGCATATGATCATCTTGGAGGATGATTATCTCTGGATGGGCTAGGATTGATTCATGTTGTTATGTGGAGACTAATGCTACTGAGGCAATCAGGAAGTACTAATGATCTAATCACCACTGTCGATTAGGGGTATAATAGTAATTTCATTTCTATTATGTATAACCCTAATTACATGGTGCTTACTCATACTTTTGTGGTTGCTTTTTGTAATACATTATTTTGAACTTTGAAGAATAGTATGGGTGTGCATCCGTAGACGTAGGCATAATTTATCGAACCATGTAAATCTATATCTTTGTGTGCTTGGATGGCCACTACAGAAGCACCATGAAGGGAGGAACAGTATGTATAATGATTGGTCAGGAAGAAGTTGTAGACTATGCCTACTCAACCAACTCTCAATTTGAAACTTAGGAAAGGGTAAAATGAGGTTTCCTCACCAAGGTTAGGAGTGATTCGGTGATTTAAAAAATTTTAATTTTTTTAAAGTTTGTAATTGTTTTTTAACCTGTTACAAATTGCCCCTATCAAATTTTGTTTTTATTTCCCGCCCTAGTGCTTTTTGCTGCTCCCTCAATAATTTCTTTTATATCCTCATTTATTTGGGGTGTTAATTGGTTCAGTCTAAACTGAAAACTGAACAAACCAAATCAAAAAATTCGATTTGTTTGTTTGTTTGTTTGTTTTCAACTTGGTTCGGTTATGGTTTAGAAAATAAAAAATAAAATTAATTGGGCTCGGTTTATAGTTAAGGCTTCGACTAAATTGAACCGAACCGGAAAAATCGATGTAGATTATATTATATTATATTATATATATACATATATATATATATATGTGTGTGTGTGTGTGTGTGTGTGTATGTGTGTGTGTGTGTTTATGTATAATATAGAAACTAGCATTAATTTTATCTTATTTTTATCAAAAACTATATTTATTTATCAAACTAAAAATCGATTTTTTGTCAAATCTCGCCTCCCCCTACAATAGAACCCTGGCTCTGCCCTGGACTAGATGAAAGGTATTTTTTCATTCTCATTCTCATTTTCATTCAGGGAGAGCTCATTCTCTCTTTTTGCTAATCAAACGACCATTTATTTATGAGAATTGAGTCGACTTATTGGAACTCATTCCAACTAGTGAAAGTTGCTGACAACTTGTATGGATTATGTTAGATCCGGTTTTAACAATTAATCCAATTGTTGTAAATTATTAGATTAATTGAGATTATCTAAAGCATAATAAA
>JAUPMG010181118.1:0-10389 GCA_031762675.1 Pachysandra terminalis
ACGGGGTGAAGGTTACACTTGGTCTGGAAAACCTATGAAATCGGGAATTTCCGGACCGGGTCGTGACAGGTTAGGTTTAGCTTAGGTGTAATAGAGTTTAAGGTTTAAAAACAACTCAATTTGGGTCTCGGTGTATTGCTCGGCGTGGTCTTGGTGTGGTCTCAGCGTATGTATTGGCATGCTTAGTGGTCGCCAAAAGGTATAGTATGAAGGGTTTTTAAAGGTTTTTGGGTTTGGACTTAAAATGATGCTCGGCGCATTCAAGGTGCGCTGAGTTCAGGCTCGGTGTAAATTCCAGGGAGCTAATTTGGCTTCTGTGACGCTCGACACATTCAAGGTGCACCGAGATGGGTCTCGGTGTAAATTTCAGTGTTTCAAAGAGGATGGGGTTCGGCGTATTCGGGGTGCGCCGAGGGGGTACGCCGAAGTTCATTTTGGTTGATTTTCTGTTGGGAGTTTTCTCATATAGTTCCTACAACTCAAGGGTACTTTGAAAACAAGATTTAGGTCATTGGATTGAACTTTCACAATCTCTAAATGAGTACTTGAACTTCCAATTGGCTATTTTCTGGGTTTGGTCTCTTTACTTGTGCATGAAATTGTACAGAGATTTGTTTGATCATTAAATTACCAGTTTTATTAATAACATCATGGGAAATGGGTTATTACAATCAAATATAACTTTCCCACAGGTCATAACATTAATAGAAGTAAATACACAGGACATTGAAAGAAAACTATTTGCTGTAGAATTCTCCTAGGGTTTCTTCTTCTTCTTCTTCTTCTTCTTCTTCTTCTTCTCCTTCTTTGTGTTTTCTGGGTTTCTCTTCTTATGTTAGGGATTCTCCACGAATTTGATCATAATTTTAGATGGTTTGGATCTTTAATTAAGGTTCTTATATATAATGATCTAACGATAATGGTTTATCCTTAGGAGTTATAATACCTTAGGGAAATCTGGGTTTTCTAGTACATCTAGAATTCTAATTATATAGTGTTAATTAGATTATAAAGCTTTTAGAGGTTTTATTTAGTATCCTATTTGATCTATATTGGACCTTGGTTCATATATTAATGTTCGTATCATTATTATTAATTACCTTATTCCATATTTCTGGTATAAGCCTAGTCAGCAAATCTGGCTATTGACCAAGTCAACTGTTGATTTCGAAGTATGTTAACTAAAACCTTATAAGTCTTTATAAATTAGCTAGGTTGCTTATTATGTTATAATAGCTTAGGGGTTTCGAAAATAGATTATAAGTCTTAATACATTATTTAAATTAGTTAAGTTATACTAACTTGGGGGTTCGAATAGCTTAGGTTCTGTTTGGCTTAAGTTTCAAATGGTTCATATTATCTTCTTAACCTTATTCTTAGTTATATTTATTAGTTTTAGACTTATTAGATTGTATTCCAATTTCATAACCTATGTCTTAACATTTGTATTATGTTGAACTTAATTGGGTTCTATTAAATTACCCTTTTAACCTTAGATTAAGTTTTAACTTTTCTGGTTGTTACACTGGGCTTGGACCCTACACAATAAACTCAAATAGGATCCTAGACTGGTCGAAAAGCCCATTGGGCCCAAGGTATGGCTAATTAAGTAGTTACTCCTTTATTTGAATTAATTGAGTGGGATAATGGAACTCTTCTACTAACTCATGTAACTTTCAAAATGGAGAGAGAAACTGTCTTTGTTGTTTCACACTTCCAAAACGAAAGAGAGAGAATGAGGAAATCTGGGTTTGAAGGAAAATAAAGGAAAGGAAGAAGAAGAAGAGGAAAAAGGAAAATTTGGTGATCTTCTAGTGCTGAAAATCTGGAGAGAATAGATCTGAGAAGAAAGAGGTAGGGATTCTCCATTGATCTTACGGTAGTTATATCCATAGATTATAATGATGCTATAAATACAAGTTGGGATTGCATGATTTGATGATCTTATACATGATCTGAACAACTTTAATGTGATCTCGTAGTATTTTGCATATTGGTATTGAATAACCTTTATATGAGTGATTTGTATGTTTAAATGATTAAGAATGTTTAGATCCAAGTTTTAATGTGTTTGTGATAGTCTTATGAGTTCTTATAGATTGATTATGATTTCCAGATTTATTTCATATATGTTGAATGATTTGAGTAATGATGATTCATATATGTAATCTTGGATTGATTTGCTGAGTTTGATTAGATTCATGATGATATAAATCAATTATAATATGTTTAAACGTGTAAAAACTAGTATGTGGTAGTATGGGCACGAAGCCCTAGGAGAAAAACCCTTTTATGGGCCAAATTAGGCTCTCGGTAGGTACTGAGACATCTACCGAAAATACCCAGGAAAAACATGCTCTCGGGATAATATACCAAGCCTCGGTAGATCATCTACCGAGACTTTCGGTAGGAACCTTGGTAGATACCGAGGATCTACCAAACTCCAAATGAACCCAAAATTTATGGGAAACTTTTATGAGGTGATTTATACATGTGTGTGAGCTTGGTTAGTCTGCAAAAAGGATGGTTAAGGTTGTATGATATAAAGTATATGATAGGGTTTGATATTCAGGAAGATAGGGCAGTCATGAATGTGATATGATGATATTTTGAGTTTAAGGAGTTTGGACATAGAAATTGGATTGTAAGATAAGGTTGGGAAGGTTAGTAATTTTAGTATAGGGAATTGAATTGTTTGAGTGGTGCTTGTAGCATCCATTGGTCTATCTTAGGATTGTTTCTAATGTCTAATTGTGTGATGTATGAGTGGTGCTGGGAGTATGCACTAGCTGTGTGTGAATGAATGTGATATATGAATTGTGTTTGTGAGTGGTGCTGGGAGTATCCACTTTGTGTTTGTGAGAGCTGTTGGGAGTATCCACTGGAAGTCAATGGGATTGTGTAATGACTGGGATCCAGCTGGAAAATTAATGGATTAAATCCTAATTAATCTAATAATTACACACCGGGGGTTTTACGCAAGATCTGGGGTAGAATTGCACTAATTGAGAATTTGGGAAAATAATTGGGCAATTATATAATTAACTAAGAATTAACAGCATTGGGCTGGACTTATAATTTAATTGGACTTTAACACATTAGTAATTGAACAGGTTTCAAAACCCAATAAGAGGTCCAATAGGACGTAAATGCGTAATTAAAAGTAATAACAAGGTTAATTAAGGGAAAACCAAAACAACCAAATCTGATCGATTCTTTCATTTGAAAATTCAAATTTGAATTCTAGATAATCAAACAGATAGAGTTCAATAAGGGTAGAACACCTAGAAGCTAGGAAGGAGAATAGAGAGCCAATCTCCCTAGGTTGTACGCCCAAAACTGAGAGAGAAAATAAGGGTGTTGGTTTAGGTTTTGCAGAAAAAAAGAAAGAATGAGGAGAACAAGAGGGAAGATAAAGAAAGAAGAAAGATAGGAAAAGAAGATAATACAATATTATAGGAAGAAGAAGGCTAGAAAAACTAAGAAGAAGAAGAAGTTGGGTATGATGGGCAAAAAGAGAATGAGGATGGAGAAGGTGATGGAGGGGAAGAAAAAGAAGGAATACACTGATTAAGAAAGCTTTGAAAAGACGGGAGAAGCTCGAAGGTGACTTCTATTAGGTTGGAATAGAAACCTGGAAAAACAAGGTAGGGATTCCTTCGATCTTACGATAGTCATGTTCATGTATCATATCAATGCTATAGGTATAGGTATAATGCATGATCTTGATTTGAAGCATATTAGACTAGCAATATAGTAGCATGAGAGTGGATTGAATACCATATTGAGTGTTTGTTTGATTATCATGCCTAAATCTATTTTTATTGTATTTTGGATGCTCTTACATGTTTATGTGATTATTTATGATTTCTAAGATTGTGTTAGTATAATGATTGATTTAGTAGTGTAAATCTGTTTACATAAATTAGATTTTGATATAATAGGTAGTGATCACAGTATAATGGTTAGAGATTGATAATTGAGGTTTTGAGCACTAGAAATATATATTTTGGGTTATGGGCACGAAGCCCTAGGTGAAAAACCCAGATCTAGGCTAAATTTCATGTTCGGTAGGAGTTTCGGTAGATGCTGAGACAACTACCAAAAATTCCAGAGAATTGAAAGCTCTCGGGATATTCTACCGAGCCTCGATAAATGATCTACCGAGACTTTCGATAGGAATCTCGACAGGTACCGAGGATCTACCGAGCCCCAATTGAGGTGAAAATTTAGGGAAAGTTCCCTTGGGGTGTTGTACACATGCCTATGAGGTTGGTATGTGTGCAAAAGAAGTGGTTATGGTCGAATATTAAAAACGTGTATAGGAAGGTCTGAAATTTAGGAAAATAGGGCAGTTCTGAATGGCAACATGAGGAAAATTCGATTTTAATGAGTTGGATATGGATTTAGGACTACAAGGTAGGATTGGAATGATTAGATATGCTTGCGTAAGAATTTGAATGGTTGAGTGATTCTTGCAGCATTCACTGTTTTGACTTGTGCTTGGTTCTAATGATGACTTGTATGATGTATGAGGGTACTGGGAGTATCCATACTTATGAATGATTGTTTGTGTTGAATGGACTGTATGGTTTGGATTATGATCTTGTACAGGTGTATTCCATTGTGGGTGAAAGTCCATAAAGGAATGGTACAATGTGCTTCCACCGTGGGTGAAATTCCCTAAAGGAATAGTTTGGTCTACTGGTGTATTCTACCATGAGTGCAAGTCTCTTAAAGAATTAGAATGGTGGCATTCTACCATGGGTGCAAGTCCCTAAATGAATGGGTTGAATGGTACAGGTGTGTTTCCACCATAGTTGCAAGTCCCTAAAGGAATGGTTTGATACTAGTGTATTCTACTCTAAGTGCAAGTGTCTTAAAGAATAGGAATGGTGGCTTCTACCGTGGGTGCAAGTCCCTAAACGGATGATTCGTATGGTCGTGAGTTGAATTGAGCATGTGATTGGGCTAGGCCTAATTACCCACGCATTGCATTGCACTTCATCCTCATTCCATCATTGCATCATACCACTTGCATTGCATTGCACATGTTGATTGAGGTGGTGGTTTGTGCATTTCCATATGTGACTTGTGTGTGCTTCTGATTGGGCTGTATTTTTTTGGCATGGTGGGACCATGTGGATGTTGGTCATAGCATTGTGGGACTATGTGGTTACTGGTTGTAGCATGGTGGGACCATGTGATTGTTTGTGAACATAGCGAGACTTGATACTTGTTTGTTTATATTACATGGTGGGACTATGTGTATGTTTGTTGTGGCATTGTGGGACTATGTAGACTTTGTGTAGAACATGATGGGATCATGAGGGTCATATTTTGACATAGTGGGACTATGAGGATTGGGCTGTAATACATGATGGGATCATGAGTGCCTTGTGATTTATCATGGTGGGACCATGTGAACAGTTAACATGATATGATATGATTGTTTGTATGGTTTTCAATGTGAAAAGATAGTACTATGATGAATGTGATATACGTATTTATTATGTGAGTTTTAGTATGATGATGAGTATGCTATACATTTGACTGTGGTATTACGTGATGATTGAATTGCATGAATTAACTGTATTGTTATGTATGCATGAAAGTGATCATTGTAATTTCATTGGTTTCTCTACGAGGCTTCGGTTGACCCTTAACATGCAATAGGTAATCAGTTTGGTTGACCTGCTGACTTGGAGAGGAGAGTCTTTTGATTTAGAGCCTTAATACTTTATTTTGTTTTAGTTTTTATGGATTTGGTTTTGACCCCTTGTGGGCGCAAACTTGTAACAGATTATGTTTTGTTTACATTGTGGGTTTATAGCTTGACAGATTTGAGTTGAGCTATAGGTTTGGTTTTTAATTGAGACTTCTGCTATTTATTATTTTTAGACTCTGATTAACCAAGATGTGGTTAAATATGTGGTTGGACATCCGCGTCCACGTGGTGGATCCGAAGGTTATTCCCTTGGAATCCTTGAGATCGTATATCTTGGATTTGGGGCGTGACAGAGTGGTATCAGAGCTCTAGGTTTAAGTTGTCTAGGCTTTGGGAAGTCTTAGGATATGTTGAAAACCTAGGATGAAAACCTAGAAACATGTGAACCTAGGAGCCACATTTTTGAATTGTGTGTAATATACTTTGGTATAGTATGTGAATAATTAATGTGGTATGTTTATGTGTCTATGTATAAAAAGGTATTTAGAGTGCTATATGTGGACTGTTTGAACTAAGTGCTTCTTGTGAATTTCCTGACTAGTGTGAAATTACATTAAGGTGATTATTGAACATTAATTATGCTGTAAATTGTGATAATTATTTAATGACTGTTGCATATAAGAGACATTAGTATGAGAACTTAGAGACTGGTTAAGCTAGGATTTATTTCCATGAATTATGTGGGAATTCCAATTAATTTGGATAATAATTATATGGTTGACATAACATACTCTTATGACTAGGATCAACACACCGACATACGTAAGGGTAGAAACAATACTTAATCTCAACCCTGATGTATAATTACATGCAGAACTAGAGAATTTGTAGGAAGAGATAGTACATGAACATAGACATGGATTAGACTATGTGACAGCTGGGTAGAATTATTATGAACTGTCGGTTGAGAAATTCTAGAGAATACCAAGCGTTAGTGCGTAGGAAGATTAAGGCTAAGAACTCTTCGGATAAAACTCTGGTTCATTGAACCTTAACATGGAAAAATAAAATTAATAAGGGAACTATAAAAGTAGGTGAATAATTAATACAAATTATATTATAATGAGAAAAATGGTTAAACAAAACCATTAAGCTATAAAATAAATAATTATGCTGAAGAAATCATATTATTAAATCCACCAGTCCTTGGAATTGACCCGTTAACTTAATGTAATTTTAAATAAAAATGTAATTGGTATTAGAAGGATATTTTTATATAAAATTGTCAAGAATAATTATAGAAAAATTATAAAAAATTTTAAATTTAAAAAACAATTGATTTTGATTTCGATAGGAGTCTCGGCAGATGCAAGGATTTACCGAGCATGCTACCGAGTCATGCGAAGAAGCATAAATAGAAGAGAAATGAAACCGTAGGTTCCGTTCTCCTCAAAGAAAACTCCTACTCTCTACTAGGGCATTTCCAAGCTTCCAAAGAATCCTTCCAACTCCATTGGAGGCACTTCCATCGTTCTCTAAATCGGTAAGATTTCCATTCCTTCTCAAGTCCATTCTATTCTTTTAAGAATAATTGTGCAACTATATGACTCTATGTGTTTTTGTTTTTGTGTATAGTGAACTATTCTGTTTTGTTTTAGTCTTCGGAACTATGTGATGTGTGACCGGTGTTATATGAGTGTGTTTGATGTGTGGGCAATGTGTGTTAGTTAATGTATGAAGTATGTGTGATTTGTGTGAGGTCCATAGTGACCAGGTCTTAAGTATACGTTTTTGGGGTGATCCTATAAGGTTCACTATTATGTTTCAGAAATCCCCTTAGGGAGGAGGGTCTGGTGATTAGTTTGTGTGTTGTATTTTCAGAACTCCCATAAGAGTCTGATGGGTTAGTATTGGTACGAGTCGGTTTAGGATGATTTCTACCAAGGGCTAACTTTTTCCTTAAAAGGAAATGAGGTGATTTCTACCAAGGGCTAACTTGTTCCCAAAAACAAAATAAGGTGATTCTATCGTGGGTTAACTTGTTCCCTAAAGATAAGGTGTTTTTGTTTTCTGCCATGGGTTAACTTGTTCCCAGAAAGGAAATGGTTGTGAGTTGTGACACATTCCTTGGGTATTATTACCTGAAGAAGATGTGGGTGTGATTACAAGGTTAACCTAAACTTAACAACCCTGCATTGCACATATTTCATCATCTTCACTCCATCATGTGTATAGTGCATCATACCATTCATCTCATTAGCTTCTTTGCGTGTGTTTGAGCATTATGCATCATATCATTCATGTGCATTGAATCTTTGTGTGTGTTTTCCATTCATCATCTGATTACTCCATGTGTGTTGGTTGCCTTCATTTATTGTGTGTTTGTGATGTATATGTGTTTGGTGATTGATTGCGTTGTGTTATGTGCATTTTCATTGTTTGTGTAGTGTAATGTGAACTACTTGTGTTGATTGATTGTGGTGTGCGTTTGTGGATGAGGGTTATGAGGATTTATGGTTTCATGTGAGGGTTTCAGCATGATTAGTTTCATGAGTTATGGTTTCATGAGAAGTATGTAAACATGATTAGTTTCATGGGTTATGGTGATGAGTATAGTTGAATTACGTGTTGATTATTGTGGATTGAAATTCGGTTGTAATGGTGTGACAGAAAGTTAGGAAATGCTATGTCTATACTATGATATCAGATTATATGAATGTATTGAATGGGTTGATAAGGATGTATTATAGGAAGAGGTTTGGTGTGGAATGATGTGTATTATTATAAAGTAAATGTGTGAGATTGATTATGTGAGAGCTACTATGGATATTGTGATTTATATAAATATACAAGTGTTGTATGAAAACTGCATGAAGTTGGTTTTGTTATGTGACTATGGATTTGTTTAGGGTAGTTTCCATGGTCTTACCTATTGATCCTCCAAAGCTCTAACCTACTTGCAATAGGTCATTCATGAGAGTGATAGCTGAATACAGAGTGGGATAGTGAAGGATCGTCGGGATGATTGCTGCTTTCTTTATAGACATGAATTTATTTAGTTTGAGTATTGAATTTGATTATTTAGTTTTGACCCATTTGGGCAACAGGTATAAATACTATAGTTATTAGTTTGGAATTGTGTTGGATTATCTTCTTAAGTTCAAAATTTATGAGACTCTCACTGTTATATAGAATGCTCTGTTAGACCATGTGATTAGTTTGGCCGCATCCAAGGTTTGGATCCGAAGGTCATTCTCTTGGAAATCCTCGAGATTCCATATCTCGGATTCAGGGCGTGATACATTGGTATCAAAGCTCTAAGATAGGCTACCTAGGGTGAAGTGAACATAGACAAGAACACTAGGGATCGCATGTATGAATTGTGTGTTGAGTGCTTCGTGTGAATTGCTTGACCTTGTGTGAAATACTTTGAATTGATTGATGTGTGTACATGAGAAGTGTTCTGTGTTGTGTGTGTATGCAAAATGTAAATTGTGTGACTACTTGTTATGATTGCTGTAAGTTGTGAGCTCTAGAGTTAGTGAAATCCTAGGATGAGAATATAGGAACATGTTAACCTAGGAATCACATATGTGAACCGTGTGTTGAGTGTTTCTTGAAATTGTTTGATGTTGTGTGATTCATTCTGAGTGGTGTGTTCTCTCTCTCTCTCTCTCTCTCTCTCTCTCTCTCTCTATATATATATATATATATATATATATAAAGAATTTCTGAACTTTATTTGGAGACATTTCAGCCTAGAAATTATATCTATGAAATGTTTGTTGAGAGTTACGTGTGGATTGTTTGATCTTGAGAAATGTTGTGAATTGTCTGTTGCGTGATTTTTGTGTATGCTTTGTTTATGATATGCTAAGTAACATTTCTATAGCAAGCATAGGAGAATGATTCTTACCTTCCTTCTAAGGTGAGAGAACTGTTGTAGCTGCAAATACGTAGATCCTTAAAATTTTGGTTGATGGTCAAGGACCACTCAATGAGAGAGATTGTTTACCATTTTCCGAACAATGAGCGTGACCCTTCACCGTGGGAGTGCCAGTGTTGTTCGTGAAGAAGAAGGATGGGTCACTTCGTCTTTGCGTAGATTATAGGCAGCTGAATTGGGTGACTGTGAAGAACAAGTATCCACTGCCGAGGATTCACGATTTGTTTGATCAACTGCGAGGTGCTCAATTGTTTTCGAAGATTGACTTGAGGTCAGGTTATCCCCAGCTCCGAATCCGTGATGAGGACATCCAGAAGACAGCCTTTCGTACTCGATATGGCCATTACGAGTTCGTAGTTATGCCATTTGGGTTGACGAATGCACCAACTGCCTTCATGGACTTGATGCATCGGGTATTCAGATCTTTTCTAGATCAGTTTGTCATCATATTTGTTGATGACATTCTGATTTATTCGAGGTCTAGGGAGGAGCATGAGGAGCATCTCGGGATTGTGTTGCAGAGGTTGTATGAGCACCAATTCTTTGCCAAGCTGGAGAAATGCGACTTCTGGCGGGATGAGGTGAGATTTCTTGGCCATGTAGTATCCAAGACTAGCATATCTGTGGATTCAGCTAAGGTTGATTCAGTTCTTGGTTGGGAGCAACCGAAGAATGCGTCCGAGATCAGAAGCTTCCTAGGTCTAGCGGGCTATTATCGGAGATTCATTCAGGGATTCTCCACTATTGCTGCACCGTTGACTCGCTTGACTAGGAA
>JAUPMG010181129.1:0-10389 GCA_031762675.1 Pachysandra terminalis
GGGACCTTAAGGCAGCACGACTTCCGGGAGGGTGCTTCTTGCCCTCCTGCTGGATCTTCTCACCAAGAATGTCGCAAGGTTTTGGTGAGTGGTAAATTCTGATCCTCATTTTTTCCTCACCTTTTTCTTTTATCCCATCTTATATGACCTGGATATCTGGATTCCTATCTTCTTCATGCATTCATCTTGCTCAACTCAACTGCCTTCTTTTATCAACACTGTAGCACTTGCCGCTGTTGTAAAAGATGTATCAGGCATATTGAATAAAATCAGTTGGCTAGATTAATCAGAATTGTAATTTGCATACAGTTACTTTTTGTTGCTTGATGGCCAGTCCTTCACTATGTTCAGGTGTTGCGGGATTGGAGAGGGTATTAACAATTTTATTTTCCTTTTCTGGTAAAGAATCAGTACATTGCTTAATTATATGTTTGCCAGTAATTTATTTATTTTGATAAGTGACTATTGTATCAGTCAAGGAGAAGTATCAGGGTACAAAATCAGAAAGTATACATAAATACAAGTATATCAGCCCAACCTAAGTGCACGGAGGGTGTAATAAAGCTTATCCCATATGGACAGGAAAACCCAAACCTTATATCACAACCCAAAGCATTCCTAAATCACATATGCTAAGCAAAAAGAGTTTCCCAATCCTGTATAAAACTACAGAATGGCACTCACCGAACTCCGGGAGGTTGAACACCCAAGAGAATAAAAGAAATAATGCCTTGGATTTGATGATACCTGTGCTGTGTTCCACACTATCAATGATCCACCAATTCCTTTCCTCCCAAAGTGTCCAACAAATTGCCTCTGGGCAGAGATCCCACACTAAAGACTTCTTACTCCCCCCCTTTTCACTCTAACTATTCAACATCTCCACTAAAAGATAAGGTGATACCCAACTCATCCTGAATCTTCCCAACATGGATTTCTGCACTTGATCAGCCACACTTCAATGGTCTAACAGACGAGCCACTGATTCAGCATCAGATTTATGCACGTAACAACGAGTTAACATGGATTTCTATTTATTATTTATTTATTTATTTCATTGGTATAATCATGAAAATACTAGGGAAGAAGAGAACATAGTTGGAAAGCAGATCCCGATGAGGACTAGGAGACTCATTCTGCTCATCTAAAATGTGTGTATGGATGACCCTCTTCACAAGACAGTGAGATGTCTTATTTGCCTATTCCTATTTTTGCAATCTTGAGAACTAGCTGCTAATCAGTTCCCAAGTTCTTTGATTACATGAGATAGTCTCCACGACTTACCGTCTTCCCAGGGCATAACATGAAAATTACTTCACACCATAACTTCGGCAAGATTGATAGCATTAGCAGCTTTAAGTTATATAGGAGAGACTAAGAGTTAAAATTAATCCTTATTAGAGGTACCAACATCCGTTGGACTTGAGTAGCAGTGTAGGGATGAATTACTTTCATTCTGAAATTGTGCAGTAATATTCATTAACTTTAGTGTCAAGAATAGGTATTTTGGATTTGGTTTTCCTTTTGGCCCAGTGTTCTGAATTGTATGTGGACCTAGCTAGGTGCTGGTCCAGTTAGGTGGGCTGACTTGATTGACAAGGATAGGCAGACTCTTCTGAAAAAGATAAAGTAAAGGAAACAGGCTGGTCAACTGGTCTAACCTCTTTAGGGCACACGAGGTTGTCGGTTCACATTGCATCACATGGTTTGATAGTGCAAGTTGGCCTGAGAGTTGACCTGACCTGACCTGGATTAGGGCAGGGTCTTGGATCAATAGGCCAGTCGATTTGGAGTCTTTGTGGCTCTGTGGCATTGGCTATTTTTGTTTTTGTTGGTATATATGCTTGAGATTTGAAAGATTTTAATAAAGGACTTTGGATCAACTAGGGATACAATTCCTTCTTGTGGTCTGGGGATTTTGCTTTATTTGAGGCTTTTTTAGTTTGTTTGTTTTTATTTTTTTATTTTTTATTGTGGCTGATCTGGAGATGGTGGTTAGAGTCTTAGAGATGGTCTGTTAATGTCTTCAAATGCTGTTTGTCACTGGCATGCCATGTCAACAGTATAATTGGGGAAAACGGTAGCTAATTCTATGAGGCATAATGTTTGATTTCAAACATGGCAACAATACCATTAATCTATTATGTGACACTTATTAGTTCTGACAGGGACCAAGTCAAAATACCTGTGATGCCAAACACATGAATTGACTTTGCTTTGACCATTATGGCCTAGGTTCACTTTGTTTCCACCCTTCTTCTTCCTAGTAATCATTCATATGTGTATTTCTCTCCAAACACATCCTTTTTTATTTGGATTTATACAATTATACATGATCTGCTAGAAGCCTAGAACTAATGTTTAGATTTATTTTCACACATTTAGGTTTATTTTGTACCTTATCAAGCTGCACTATGGAGTATTATATACAATTTCTTATTAGATTAGAATTCTATACTGAAATTTTATGCATTTTATTATGCATATGCATATATTATATTTTGATTTTTTTTTTTTATAAATTTATTTTCCAATGTTTTTGTGTTCAGAGGATAGCCTTTGATATGTACTGGTTTTGGCAGGGACCAAACCAAGGATGGTTCCATGACTTGAAACAAGATTTAAAAACTCTTGCTCACCTCATATGTATAGAAAGATGGTTATCCGACCTGCCATCCTTCTCATAAATCATGAAAAAGACCACAGTATCAACCTTGTGGAAATTCTTTGTCGAAACAAGGTCCTAGCTTCTTAAGGGTGGGGGGAGAATGCAATTTTCTTAATGCTGTCTCTACCAATTACATATCTCCAATACATATTGGGTGTTGTCAAACCAAGTTAATTCGGTCAATACGAATTGAAACCCGATACATATGCTGATATTTATAATTTCCAATTCTTAGTAGTGGGGACTATCAGACTAGTACTTACTGGTCCTTTCAATACCGGTATTCATCAGAGAATTTATACCAGTAGCATCGAAATCTTGCTTGAGCTCATAGGTGCTTTGCCGAAATCTTACTGAAAAGCTGCTTGAGGCCTTTCCTTAATACCAGGTGCATATTGCAGAAAGAGACAAGCCAAAGATGACCTGTGTGACAGGCAAGGCACGATGCGTCAGATATAGTTGCTCGTGTTGACTTCATTTGTTGCCTTGGGGTTGATCTCTTCCTGCCAGCAATTGTCCCATACTTATGTAAGTCACGACCTCTGCTCACTGTTAAGCACAGGGCCTACTGAGAGTCTTAACTCTGTCTCCTCTGAGGACAGTGCCCTTGTCCTGATCCAAAAGGTGGGGAAAACTCTAGCTCAATGCTTCTCATTTTAGCCGTTTGAAGTGAGATGGAATCTTAAAGGGGTAATGCAGGTGGTGTAGTCAAGTATTTTGGAAAATTCTTTAGGTGGAAAGGGAAGTATCTGATTTTGAAACTTTTAGCAATTCGTGCAATTCTTTTGCTGCAACTATGGAAAAATGTTGTGGATTTTCCAGTTTGATGCAGCTTGACTGTGAGGAAATTGAATTGCTTTTGTATGGCTGTGTTTGGAACCTTTTTGTTTTGATGAATAGCAGTCAGGAGGTGAATATATATGAAAAGGAAAGAAGAAACACAGCAAGTACAAAGACCAGGTAGGCCCGGCGCTCGAGGTGAGCACCAAGAACCAAACTGGCAGCGAAATGAGAGAAACAATAAGCAAAGCAACATAGAGAACAGAGAAGATAACATAAAAGTACAAAATCAAAGACAAAAACTATTTGAGCCTGTCAATCATCTCAGCCGAAGGTAATCCCACAAACATATCCGCCCTACCGACTCCTCCACTAGCTAGTCGGTCTGCTACCCCATTACCGGATCAAGGGGTAATGAACGAATGAGACCTGAATCAATCCTCCCAGGTACCTGGGCATAAAAAAAACTCTCTCTGAAATATGCAAGAATTAAGTTGATTTTGTTTGGGACTGGTGGATTTTCACTGTTTCCGTTTGGGCCTTTTTTAACTTCACGAAAAAGGATCAAAACATCTTTGCATTTTTTCATGTATAGATTTACAATGAAAGGCCAATGGCCGGATACATCATTTTTTGATATGAAACTTTCATTTGGGAAAGCCTTCTTCTCTCTTTGTCGAGCAGCAAGATCTGTTTTTGAGGCTCACATCAGTTGATTCGAAAGAGCCTTCTTTAGAGATGTGACAGTCTGACTGAACTGAGCTCGCTCCATCTCTCAATCAATCTGTCCAATGATGGCACAAACGAAAGAAATTCTACTTTTTGATGGAATTCAAAGTTATGAATTAACATCTCGATCGGGTGAGTGTTCATCATCGGCAAGCTCATTCTCAGAGTTCTCATTCTCATCTTTGCCTGCATTAAATCAATTGATTCGTCATGATAGAGAAGAAAAACGGCGCACAGACCGCACTCGAGCTTTAGATCAATGTCCCCAGACGCTCGGTGTACGCCTGCATGTTCCAATGATAACACCAAAAAAACCTAATTCAGCTCCACGTATGTCATCCTGACCAAATGCATAAAACGCCATGAACAAGCCACTGGTCCAGATATCCAGGATATCACTGACACTGAATCACCCTCTACAACCACTTGGTGAAATCCCACACAGACTGCTTCCGTCAGTCCCATGAGTAGTGCTAACATCTCAGCCCTAGATGAATCGCCCGACCCAACCGACCCCGAAAAGGCATGAATAATCTGACCGCCATGAACGAATGCGTTTCATGTTTGGAACCTTGGATTTTAGAAGAAAAGAAAAGAATCCAAGAAAAGTAAAATGGAAATGGAAAAGAAAAGAAATGATAAGTGTTTCTTTTCAAGTGTTTGGTTAAGATTAGACATATAAAGAAAAGAAAATCAAATTCTGGCAATTTTCGACGATTTTTCGGTGAGCTTTCATAGATTCCGGCAAGGCTGATTGGCTGCCAAACAATAATACCAAATGTAATATGAGTTAGGTTGGACTTTGGAGTGTTGATTGCCCGCCCAAAAAAAATGCAAGATATACTTTCTTTTATTTTCTTTCAAAATGTCTACCTTTTTGGGGAGAAAGGTTTTGATCCCAAAAGAGAAAATTTTTCTTTCCAAATCTCTATCCCCAACTCTTTCCTTCCTCAACCAAACAGGAGAAAGTGCTTTCTCCAGCATTTTATTTTATTTTCTTTCAAAATCCGAGGTTCCAAACACAGCCTAGAAGATGGGCTTGCTGAATCAAAGAGAGAGCACCAAGGATTCTAGGTTCTTATACGTGAGGAGATAATGCACTTCTGGTGGAATGCCTTATGAATGTAAGGGGACTGTTTTGCAGGATCTCTATATTTTTACAAGAATTGAAGATACAAGTTTTTGGTTCTTACATTTTTGAAGAACAACAAATGGTTTGGGCATGGAAAATTGTTTTGTGACTGTATCCAAATAGAGGTACAACAGAACAGAGGGGTTGGGTCATTAGCATGTTCCCATGCTTTTGGGGGACCACTCACATGGTAATGATTTCCAGGACCTCATGAAGATCAATGCCATAACAGTCAGGTATCAAACTATGGTTGGGTGCCTTGATTGAATGTAAAACAGGTTGATGGGATATCTGACCTGTTATGGGGGTGGCTTGTGCTTTGCAAAGCCAATGCGAGGCAATGTTCTTGGAGCAAAATTTGTTCAGATTTATCTGAGTGTTGCTTTAAACTTCTTCCATTATCGGAATCAAAGCCTGTTTTTTTTTTTTGCAATGACAGGGGGAAGCCAACATGCTTTGATCTACCGCTGTGTTTCTTTTCCGACCACGGTGTTTGTATCTCCATTGTAGGGTTACCGACACACTTATAGGCTAGCAAGACTTTTGAGATGATTGGGGTTGTGGTGGTTTGATGGAAGTGGGTGCCGGGAGGATTGCAGACATGGGAAAAATCAGGGAATATAATCATTCGAGTGGGAGAAAACCTCAACAACAACTACAACAACAACAAAATGTCTGTCCCAACTAGTTGGGGTCAACAAAATGAATCCCCTTCTTCCATCCCAAGCTATCAAGCACCTTATATTTGGTTAGGTTATGTATATCCAAATTCTTTTGGACTGATTCCATCCAGGTTTCTTTTGATCTTTTTATTACCCTTTTGATCCTTCATCGTGTACATCCTTGCACCTTCTCACATTTGCTTACATTCCCAAACCATGTTAACTTCCTTATTTTATTTTTACTTCTATTTGCGCTGCCCTTGTGCACTCTCGAATGTTTTCATTCCTTACATTGTCTTCCCTAGTCTTCCCAAACATCCATCTCAACATCATTGTCTCAGCAATGCTCATCTTATGCACATGTTACTTCTTTGTAGCAAACATTCTGATCCATATATCATAGCAAGCCTAATTAGTTGTCCTGTAAAATATTATAGTCACATAGAATTAGAGCTAGATGGCTCAATATCGATATGGGATGGGGTTACTATGAATGAGATCTTGACAGCAATTGTTGATCATAACAGTTAGAAGATTCCGCTGAACAATGATTCTTGATGGATGAACGGAGAAGACGATGATAATGGGGGATGGAAGGCTTCATGTGGTGACACCTTGGAAGGAATATTTGGTTCAAAGTCAGGTGGTGGTTGCGAACATATACGATTAATTGGTCCTCTCAGATATATGAAGGTGAGGACAGGTGTCACCTAGAGGCGAACGCAGAAGCCATGCATAAGGCATTGGGAGATGTGCATCCAAGCCCTAAAGAGATGTTCAATAGGCAGCGAGATGGATCTTCACACCCAAAGAGTAAAGTTCGAATGTAGTTGCCCAAGATCTGTGTTATTAAAGGCGCTAGCCTAGGGGGGACTAGGTGTCTAGGCGGTTGTGTAAGGGTTCAGGCGAGGCTCTCCTAGGTGAGTGCCAGCCACTTGGGCGGTCGGCGGTCGCCTAATCCACCTGGGCAGTCGCCCATTGTGCAGTGTGGATTTTGTTTTTCATTAGTTTAAGTTTCAAATAGTATTTGACAGTTTAATTAATATTATAAATTAAACTTTTTTTTTTGATCGGTTTATAAATGAAACTTACTGTTGTCAATATACTGTATCTTCTATATGGGTTAACTTAAAGCTTTATTGATTTTAACTTTTAAGCGTCAAGTCTCTAGAGTATACTCTAACCCTAATAAAGCATCTAAGCTTTATTGATTTTAACATTTTATGATTCTTTAACCTGATTTTTTTATTGGATTTTATTTCAGTTTAACCTTAGTAAATTTATTATATGATTGCTCATTGCTTTAGGCTATATTGGTAGAAATCATGTTATGTTAATTTCTGTTTCAAATTATTGGTATATTCTGTTTTTATAATTGCTATATATGTCACTTATTTACTACAGGCTCCTTTGAAAAAAAAATTGTAGCCTAGGCGAGTGCCTAATCGTCTAGGCTAGTGCCTAGGCAATAGGCAGGTCTATCGCCTAGCCTCGCCTAGGCTATTTGATAACATTGCCCAAGATCAACTTTGGCCCATAGGACATTGGGAGAAACATGTCCTGTAGTAGGTGTAGGCCTGGCTGTAGTGAAATCCTAGACCCACTATCGAGCTTCCAAATATAGAAGATCCAAGGGTTTGCAAGGCAAGCAGCCTGCTTTTAGGTGCTTGATCATTTCGGGCCTGGTATTTTCTGAAGCATATCTATGTACTTGAGAGTAACGAATGGCCATTAGCAAATTAGTGAGCCTGTTGGACTTGATGAAGAAACCTTATTACATAGATTGGTCCATACTTCAGCCTCTTATCAATCTAAGAATCTTAGATTGGGTATATTGTAAATCGAGGAAGTGTTGAGAGGTTATGCTCTTCTTCTCTGAACTCACAAGAGAAAACCTCTCATCAGAATATCAGATTCAAGTGATGTTGGGGATGATTCTCCGCTGAAAAGTTTGGGACATGATACAACATCTTCTCAGGCATTTACTTTGGTAGAGGTTCATTAGGATGGGATGGGATGCCAGATTGGAGAGCTATATTCTTGGGGTTCAGAAACTGGCATTCAATTGTCCTACTTCAGAGGTTGGGGACCTTTCCCTTGTGGTTTGTATGACATTCGAAGATACACATTCGTCTGAATGGTGTGATACTGAAGGGAATTCATTTGTTACAAAGGATTGTTGATGCAAAAAACTGAAATGTCTGTTATGAGGGGTTCGATATAGTCCTAAGTGTGACTGTATTTCCATATGACTTGGCTTGTCTTCTTCGTCATGGGATGGAGGCATATGAAACCCAAAGCTCGTTGAGGTGTTAGGAGGATAAGGTGGAGATAAATGATGGTAGTTGTGCCCTCTGAACCCCTGATATTGTGCATACATCGAAAAATTATATGGGCTTAAAATTGTGGTGGAAAGAAATGTTAATAGTAGTGTGCCCACATCCTTGAATACTAGGGTATCAGTAGATCGAAGTAACATTTTTGGGGGGTCATTTGTTGGCAAATGAGCAATAAGAGAGAGCATTGAGGATATGAGAATTGGGTTTGAGTGTTCTTAGGTCTTTCTGGAAGTCCTATTGTAACAACCAGAAAATTTAAAACTTTATTCCAAGGTTAAAAGGGTAATTTAATAAAACCTAATTAAAGCTCAACATAATATAACTATTAAGATTCAGGTTATGTAATTGGAGTGTAACATAATAAGCCAAATTAAAAAGTTATAATTAAAGAACAAGGTTAAGGAGATAATCTGAACTAATGTGAACCTTTAGGCCAAATTGAACCTATAAGCTATTCGAACCCCCAAGTTAATATAACTTAACTGGTTTAAATAATGCAGTAAGACTATAAGCAACTTAATTAAATTAATAAGGATTTAAAAGTGATTAATCACTAGAGTTCGAAATCAATAGTTGACTTGGTCAAACAACCAGATTTGCTGACTAGGCCTAAACCAGAAATAAAGATTTAGATTAAGATAAGTAATAGCAATAATAATAATCTTGATAATAAATAAACCCAAGCTCTAATATAAATTAAATAGGATACTAAATAAACCCTATAGAAGCCTTACAACTTGATCAGCAACCTCAGAATTAGAATCCTAGATGTACTAGAAAACCCAAAATTCCCTAAAGAACAATAACTCCTAATTATATCCTAATACCTTTAGATCATTATAAATAATAAAGTTACCTAAAGATTCAAACCACCTAAAGGATGATCAAATTCGCGGAGAAGCCCTAACATGAGAAGAGAAACCCAGAAAACACAAAGAAGAAGAAGAAGAAGAGATCCTAGGAGAATTCTACAACAAATCTATGTGAGTTTTCTTTAAATGTCCTGTGTATTTACTTTTATTTTGATGTTATGACCATGGGAAAGTTATGTTTGATCGTAATAACCCATTTCCCATGACCTTATTAATAAAACTAGTAAATATTGATCAACCAAGTTTCTGTACACTTTCATGCACAAGCAAAGAGATCAAAAACCAGAAAATAACCAACTTGAAGCCAAGAACCCTTTTAGAGACTGTTTAGGTTTGATCCAATGACCTAAAACCAATTTTCGAAGCACCTTTGAGTTGTACGAATCTTATGTGAGAAACCCCAACAGAAAACTGCCCAGAACGTGCTTCGGCGTACCCCCAAGGCGCGCCGAACCCACGCCGAGCCTCATCATTTGTAAAACTGTTCACTGGAATTCTCACCGAGACCAATCTCGGCGCACCTTGAATGTGCCGAGCGTCACAGAAGCCAAATTAGGCCACTGGAAATTACACCGAGCCACAACTCGGTGCATCTTGAGTACGCCGAGGTTCACTTTGAGTCTAAAACCCAGACACCTCATAGACCCTTCATACCATACCCCTCGGCGACCATTGAGCACGCTGAGACCACACCGAACTTACACCGAGGGATACGCTGAGAGCCATAATGACTGTTTTTGAACCTTGAAACCTAGGACACCTAAATTAGACCTATTCTAAGTGTTCTACCAAGTTTTTAGACCCCATAAACAACCCTAACAATACAAGACCCTTATAATCAAATTCTAACCTAGCCCTAACCAATTAGTGCCTTGGTTTAGGTAAGTGATATTTTGAAACACATATGAGACCAGGCCTTTGATCATTTCAGCAGTGTCACACCCTCTTTTTGGGCATGTCTAGGCACATAAATTGACTTAATAATTCAATGATTATTTAATTCCACCATGTATGTGATTATGTGTAAATTAGTGCTTTATGTGAGCGAATGATTTATTAATTATGATTATGTATATCTATAACTAATTTTATCATAAATTATTGTATTTATATGAACATTCATATCTGGATTGAGACCTTATGCTTATTAATTTAGAATCATGAGAATGTGCTCATGTCTATGCTGTTGTGAATATATGCCTATGTT
>JAUPMG010181140.1:0-10388 GCA_031762675.1 Pachysandra terminalis
ATCAAAGTTCTGAACTTCAGCAGTATTTGGAAGCACACGGAACTATTCATCAAACTACTTGTCCCAATACACCCCAACAGAATAGAGTCGTCGAGCGGAAAAATTGACATTTATTGGAAGTTGTTCGTGCCTCATTGATCGAAGCCCATATGCCATTATCCTACTAGGGCGGAGCTCTTACTTTTGCAACATATTTAATCAATTGGGTCCCCTCTAACTCTATTGACTTCCGGACACCATTCCAGATTCTTACTGATGTTGTTGGTGCGACAAGTGTCCAAAATTTACCTCCCCATGTCTTCGGTTGTGTAGCATTTGCCCATCTTTATAATCATCAACGCAACAAGTTAGCTCCTCGAGCGTTGTGATGTATTTTTTTTTGGATATGCTATACACCAAAAGGGGTACCGATGTTATCATCCTCCAACTCGACACATGTTTATCACAATGGACGTGGTTTTCCATGAAGGTGAAATGTATTTTTTGTCTGAGCATGAATTTCAGGGAGAGTACTAGAAGAAAATTCAGACTCTAGATTATGACTTTCTAAAGCATGAGTATTAGATTTCTGAAGAAGCTGTTGCTGCTAAAGATGTTGCAACAACTTCTGCAACAGAACCAGCAGATTCAGAAAATGGTAACCAGGATGTGGGTGAATTGGAGTTGAGTGGTATAACCTTGGATCAAAATGGTGATGAACGCCCAGAAACTGAAGGAGTGACACGACCAGAAGGTATCAGTCCATCCCCATTCGAATGCGAGCCTCTCATTGATATACCACACCAATTGTCCACTGAGAATGTTCCTGATAGAGTGTCTGAGCCACCAATAAAACAGCTACCACAACGTCACACCAGAGGTATTCTTAAACCCACATATGAACCTGAACTTTCTAGTAAAGCTAAATATCCCATGAGTCATTATGTGTTTAACCACCGTTTGTCTGAATCAAATTGATCATTTGTAAATCAATTATCTACTGTAGCTATTCCTAACAGTGTGCAGGAAGCCTTAGCTGACCCAAGATGGAAAGCTACTATGAACGAGGAGATGAATGCCTTGCAAAAAAATAAAACTTGGGAACTCATTGATTGCCCACTAGGGAAGAAGCCAGTGGGATGTCGATGGATTTACACTGTAAAGTACAAGGCAGATGTCATGATTGAACGATTTAAAGCAAGACTTGTGGCAAAATGATACACCCAAACCTATGGGATCGAATACACAGACATTTGCACATGTAGCTAAAATCAACATTGTTCGTGTATTGTTGTCTTTAGCTGCAAGCTTGGATTCTCCATTACAACAATTTGATGTGAAGAATGCCTTTCTGCATGGAGAATTATCTGAAGAAGTTTATATGGATTTCCTACAAGGTTGCATGACATCGGAAAAACACAATCAGAAGGTATGCAGAATGAAGAAATCATTGTACAGATTGAAACAGTCTCCAGAAGCATTGTTCGGAAGGTTCACAAAATCCATCATAGCTTTTGACTACCATCAGAGCAATTCAAATCACACATTGTTTCTGAAGAAGCAACATGATAAGATCATTGCACTCATTATATATGTAGATGACATGGTAGTTACAGGAAATGATCCAACAAAAATGAAGGCACTACAAGAGTACTTGTCCAGAGAATTCGAATGAAGGACCTTAGTTCCTTGAAATATTTTCTTGGGATCGAGGTATCTAGATCCAATAAAGGAATTTTTCTATCTCAAAGAAAATATGCATTAGACCTATTACAGGAAACTGGCATGTCAGCATGTCAACCAGCTGATACACCGGTGGAAGAAGGCTTGAAGTTATATGTTGAGCCAGACCAAGTTCCAACTGATGAAGGAAGATACCAGAGACTTGTAGGGAGACTGATGTACTTAGTACACACAAAACCGGATGTTGTTTATGCATTGAGTATTGTCAGTCAATTTATGCATGATCCTGGAGAGCAACATAAGAATGCAGTCATGCGCATCTTGAGGTATTTGAAGTCTGCACCTGGAGAAAGGATTCTGTTCACTAAAAATACAGATTGTTGCAACATCATGCCTATACTGATGCTGATTGGGTTGGAGCGATAGATGATAGGTGATCGACTTCCGGTTACTTTACGTTTGTTGGTGGTAACCTTGTTACATGGAGAAGCAAGAAACAAAATGTTGTTGCTCGCTCAAGTGTAGAAGTCGAATTCAGAGGTATGGCTTTTGCCCTTTGTGAAGCATTGTGGCTAAAACTTCTCTTGCAAGATTTGGGGTACCCATCTAGGCAACCAATTCAACTGAACTGTGACAATAAGGTTGCTTGTGATATTGCCCACAATCCAGTTCAACATGATCTTACAAAGCATGTAGAGGTGGACAGATTCTTCATTAAAGAGAAGCTAGATGAGAACATATTGGAGTTACCTAAGATTCGATCAGAGGATCAGTTGGCTAACATTCTTACCAAAGCAGTCTCAAATCAAATCTTCTCAAAAAATTTTGACAAGTTGGGCATGTGCGATATCTATGCACCAACTTGAGGGGGAGTGTTGAAGATGTTTACAGCTTGGATTGATTTGTTTCTTTAACCGATTGTACAGCTGTAGGATCTGTTCTGGAATGCTTTCAGATTGTATATTCCCTCACCTCATTCATAGCTAGGCTTGATTCTATAAGTTGTAATGTAATGTTCTTATTCAAAGTATGAAAAATACAAAGAAGGAATCATTGTGTTCCAGATTTGAGAATCGTTCCAACTGTTAAGAGTTCTGTGCAGCATCTTGAGGGCCAGGAAGTCCTTTTAAGATCTGAAAGGGTTTTTGCTGAGTCCATTTCTTTTGCTACATAGCACTCGCGTGCAAAGCTCGTGAACATTAACGGGATTTTCTTCCGTTAACCTTTATTTTCTTTCCCTGTCTCTGATCCTCTCTCAGCCCCCTTTCTTCCCCTCTTTCTCCCTCTCTTCTTCTCTCCGCCCTTCTCCCGCTCTCTTTCTCCCTTTCCGGTCGACTACCAGCAGCCCTCTTCTCCCTCTCTTTCTCTTCCGCACACCCTCTCCTCCCCTTCTCTCTCTTCCGCACACCCCTTCCCTTTCTCTCTCTACTATAACCCCCCACCTTGTCTCTCTCCTCTTCCGCCCTCCACACTCCACCTCATTTTCTCCGTCTCTCTCTCTCTCTCTCTCTCTCTCTCTCTCTCTCTCTCTCTCTCTCCTCTTCTTCTTCTTCCTCCTCCCTCTTCTTCCCCTCCCCTTGTTCTTCGTCTACTTCCTCTGTAACAAAAAAATACAAACAAAAAAATATCATAACTGCCCCCTCCCAAAAAAATAGAAAAATAACAAAACACCCCCAAAACAAATAACAGAAAGCCCATGAACCCAAATCTACCTCAACCCAACCCCCTTAACCAATTAGACCCGAACCGAACTCCTTTAACCAACCCGAACCAAACCAAACTCAACCCTCTTGAACCAAATCCTGAACTGAACCCAATCAATCCAAAACCCAAGTCCAAAATCAACTAAACAACCAAACCAAACCCAATTTAGTAACCTATTATAAAAAGTGAAGATTGTGCGTTACTGTACATTGGTTACAAGAGGGCAAAATGTCATTCCCGCCCTTCGCACACTGAAATCTATATCTTATTTGCTTGTAAATTGTATGTTTGCTCAGGTTATTGTTGACCGTTTTGACAACGTTTGTCATCTTGTGGTTCCTACCATCGGTTCCGTCCTTGTTAAATGTCATCTTCGCCCTTTCGCGTAGTAAAAGCTATTGCTTCTATTCTTTTGTTCCTGAGGTTAATTTGGACCTTATTCACATATTTTGTCGTGATCGTGTGCCTACTTTTTGTGTTACTGTACGCATTGGTTACGAGAGGGCAAAATGTCCTTCCCGCCCTTCGCACACTAAAATCTATACCTTATTTTCTTGTAAATTGTATGTTTGCTCAGGTTATTGTTGACTGTTTTGACAACGTTTGTCATCTTCTGGTTCCTAGCATTGGTCCCGTCCTTGCTAAATGTCCTCCTCGCCCTTTCGCATAGTAAATGCTATTGCTTCTATGCTTTTGTTACTGAGGTTAATTTAGACCTTATTCACATATTTTGTTGTGATCTGGTGTGTACCATTAGTGTATATTGGTTCCAAGATTGCTAAATGTCCGTCTCGCCCTTCGCATAGTAAAATCCATTCCTTATATGTGTTTTTTTTGTTAGGTTATTTATGACTTTGTGGACACTATGTGTTATCTTTTGCTTGCTACCATCATATTCATTTACATATTTAACCATTGTACAGTAACCTACTTGCCTTCTTTGTCAGGGTAATTCGGATATTAACAAAATGTTCTTTATTATTTTGCTTTCTGCTATGTGCATTAACGTTAATACCCTCTTTGTTGCCTGAGGTCTGTTCATTATGAGTTTGTCAATTGCTTTTGTCATAAGGGTAGATTTGTATGTCATTTTGGTTTCTTCAACCACCGCGTCATAAGAATTGTGGCTATACATTATTCCATTTCCCAACGCTTTTCCATTTTCCAAGAGTTGTAATGATTGAATTTTGTTGCTCTTCTTCGAGATATTTCTTCTTCGGATTTGTTGTACTTCTTATATTTATTAAAAGAAACATTGAAAAGAGAGAATAAGTTATTTAATTTTTTTATAATCATTTATCTTTATTCTCATAGAATACAACTTCTGCTTCTTGACTTGCAAAGCAAGTTTTGGAGTTGCAAGTACAATGTTATAAGGAGATATATTTATCTTCTCTTCTCTACTTTTCTTCTTCGTCCTAAGGGTTTGGCCTCGTTCTCGTTTCTATTGCTGGAAAATTAATGGATTGTGGTTAAGCTTGAAGTAAGTGAAAAAATATTTATACTTTCGTACTGCAACGTCTACAATTTTTTTTTGCTTGTTTTCGTTTCCTTCTTTTCATTTTTTATTTTATCTGCAATATTTTAACGTATTTGTTTTATGTTTGATAGAATACAACTCCTTCTTCTTCTTATTAACTTGGAAAGCAAGTTTTGAGAGTTGTAGATACAATGTTATAACGAAAATTACTTTTTATCTCTTATATACTTTTCTTCTTTTTCCTCAGTCTTTTGCTTGATTCTCCTTTCTTTTGCTGGAACAATTACAAAGGATTGTGGTTAAGCTTGAAGTAAGTGTAAATTATTTTTATTAGAATTAATTATTTACAATTTTAATTTTCAATTAAAAATACTTCCGATGTAGATCACATTGTGTTCTAATGGCTAGAACACTGAGACGACATGTTGCAAGAAATTTAAGTGTATGTATGTGTTCTTTTGTATTTTATTTATTTGATAATTGATTTGTTGGACTACTTTAGCTTTTGTCTGTAATTGAAATGAAAGCTACAAAACAATATGAGAAAGTTGTACGGGGATATCGACGGCAAAGAAGCTTGAAGAGGTTGTGAGCAATTCGTCCGGAAACATTTGCATATACATCACAACGGTTAATGGTGTGTGTTTTTAATTCCGATCATTTATCATCTTACGTCATTTTTTAAATCATTTTTCAAGGACCTTGTAATTAATGTCTATGCTTTACTAAGTAAATCCCTTTTTAACAATTTGCTTTGTTTGCGTAATTATTTTTTTTCCTCACTTTTTTTTCTTTTTTTAATATTATTATTTTTTGTTGTGGGTTGGGGGTGGGGGCATCGGATATTTGTATGCAATATTAATATTTACTTACCCTATGAGAGTAATAATTTTTTTTTTTTGTTTTTAATGACAGCCAATAGTTCCGTTTGATGATACCGACGTAAGTGGTATTTATTCTCTTCCTTTATAGTTAGTTGAAGAAAATATTTTGGAACTTGTAATTTGTTATGAGAATGTGGATATCGATCTTTGCTTTACTCGGATGACGTTAGTATTTTTATTTATCCTCCACGTTTTTCTTAATATGGAGTAATTTGTGATGAGCATGTGGATGTCGACCTTTGATTTATTTGTATGACGTAAGTATTTTTATTTATTCTCTACCTTTTACTTAATATGTTGTATATTTGCTGTGTTAAGTGTTATTATTTTAGTAGCCCGTATTTCTATTTTTTTAATGTATATTGTTACTTGACTTACAAATTGTATGTATTGGTATTACAGGTGTATAAGTGATTCCTGCAGCGTTGTGCCGAAGCTGAAAATGTGAATGCAAGTCTTATATTAGGAATTGTAATGTCTTTTACTTATACCTCATATTTACAAAACAAAAGAAAATTTGTATATTACGAGTTATTAGATTTTAACTATGAATTG
This sequence comes from Pachysandra terminalis, assembly GCA_031762675.1. NCBI lineage: Eukaryota > Viridiplantae > Streptophyta > Magnoliopsida > Buxales > Buxaceae > Pachysandra > Pachysandra terminalis. Next base: position 6,286 of record JAUPMG010181140.1, read on the forward strand.
TGTATTGGAACTGACATGTATGGTGTTCTATGTTTTACAGCTGTGGTCATTCTCGGGGTCTCTTTCTGTTGTAACATTGAGATTTCTTCAGCAAGCATCGGATAATTCCTACTTAGCTATGTCCGCACGTGGTATGTTGTTGTTCGGTAATGAAGATGCATGTGAATTTGCTGTAGAATTGATCTGTATTCTACTTGAACGATCGAAATTGAAGAACTTGTATAGTTTGAAGATGTGATTGCTATCATTCTTAGAGTATAATATATTCAATACTGAAGTGATAAAATCATTTCCCTAGCTTTGTGCATTTGCTGGTTGTGGAACTATGTTTCCATTATACGTTGCTAATGATCAAATGTCCCTTATGCATATGCGTAGCTGTTCTGTGTTCTGCATGGTTGCTTATGAGCATGAAGCTTTGTGCTGTGGTATTACAAAGCTTTTTTGGCAATTATAGCCGTGTTCATTTGAATGGCAGCAATTCATTGTAAGGAGTGCCTATGATTGTATATGAATTCAGTCTCAATCTAAAAAATTGCTAATCTTTATTCACGGTAAATACATGCATGACATGGGAGATGGTTATGTTATTTTCTTAATTACGAGAGTCGCGAAGACACGATTATCCCTACAAGTGTTTACAAAATAGACAATGATAACCTTGGTTGTGAATTTGCTGCTGAAACTACTGTTGTAATTGGAACTGCTTGTTTATTGTTCCAAATGTCAACTTGGTTTTAGTTGGACTACTTGTTTTCTAAGTCATGACACTCTGTCACCTTTCAGATGAACTACTTGTTTTGTAAGTCATGGTACTCTGTCACCGATGTATGCACAGATATGCAACTTGATTATATTGTTTCTGAAGAATTGGCTTGAATAAATACTGTTGTTACGATGTTTGTGTAAGTGAATTGGACTATAAAGATTTCGGTGAAATCTTTATATAGTAATTTTAATGGACATTTCTATTCATACTCTCACATAAGGTGGTATTCTAACGGTTCCTTCATTTCATTTTAATATTTAATCACCCTTAGATGATGAATTCCTTAATGAGTTACTGAAGTTGTAATACATTAACAGTCATGTGTTCTTTGAATGACCTAGGAAAAGGGTTTATCACCCATAAAAGACACTACATTCAATTAAGTTCTTAATAATCTTTATTAAAATAAGCTTTACTCAGTTCCATGTACGCTTGAGAATGAGTACTTTTAAGACATGTTTTGACCTTTCCCTGTATGCTTCCTTCGAATAATGTATATGAACTGGAAGAACTTACCTCTACATTTTACTTAAGAATACTTTGAAAGAAACGTGCTCTTCGTATTTATTAACAGGAATTAAAATGCAGTCAGATTTGCTATTTAGGCAAAACCTTTAAAGATCCTACAGTGGTTTTTCGTTAGAAAGATCCTTGATCATGAAACACGAATCATTCATTGATTGACTTAAAGTTGAGACCTCTTCATGAGCAAGTCGTTAAATATAACGATCAGCTTGTAAAGGATATACAGTAGTTCGAAATTCTTCCAAGAAACACTAATTAAAGAACCAAGAATATGTCCTTCGGAAAGAAACAAAATACAGATTAAGATTTTCGTAATTGGAATTACTCGTTTTCGTAAACAAAATACACGAATCAGATTTGCTAAATCCTTAGTTATTTATATATTTATTACATATCTTATTTGAAGATAGTAGGTTGATGGTGGTGATGTTGTGGTGTGTTTAAATACAAGGTCCCAAAAATAGTTTAAGGCATGTAAAAGTTTATGTTTTCAGTTAAGTTGTGTAAGTGCTGTTACTATACCGGAGGTCCATGTGCGAATGAAGATAGTAAATGAGATGTATATGTTCTTTTGAAAAGACTTATAGCCTCAAAGTATGAACTACAGAAAAAAAAAAAGGAATAGTAAAATAATTTAATAATTATAATCGATTCATATTTTCTTCTAAGAAACAATCCTCTAAGAAAGTAATATATCCTGATGTTTATACTGAAGCTAAATTCTGATTGTAACCATTGTAATATTGAAATGATAATTATTGTATTGAAATTTCTTTAACCTATTGTAATTATTATTTATTATAATATCGAAATGATAATTATTGTATTTGTGAAGCAACTTTAACTGTTACTTTTTGTGGAATTTAATTATAAAAAAAAAATAATTTGGATTACTAAGTTCTTTTAATAACAATTATAATATATAAGAAGATGAGTTGTGCTTAATTAATAGTTATTCATTCAAATTTTAGACAAGCTAGTATAAAGAAAGATCAACATATGTGTACAACAATACAATATTATATTAGGAGTACCTTCTGAAAGAGGGGCGGGGATTCTCTGTGAGGCAAATTGAAACATTTGTACAACAATTGCTGACTGTATCAAACATTTGGGGAGAAATATAATTATTAATTATATCTGACAATAACAACCTTGTTTCTATGTCCTCAGTGCTCTACAATAATTTTGGTAGACTAAAACAACAGTTGTTTATCAAAACAGTGATTACATGTATAGAAATTGTTGCAGTGTCTTTCAAACCAAAGTTTTTGCAGCAAGAAATTCTGTTGATTGGGCAGTGGATACGACTGCTTACGGTTTCAGTAATAAAATATATTTTCAGCAATCGTCTAATATAATTTCCAGCATGACATCGTTATGATATATTTCAAAACAATGGTTTCTCTGCAAGTTTGAAGGCTCTTCTGAAGTACGCTTTCAATGTGTTTGTTTTATTTTAAATTCTTACAACTACTTAAAAAATAATATTTGTAGAATTTAAATGCGAAGTTATAACAAATACACTTTCTCTAATTTGTACATTGCAACATGCAAAATATGGAGCATTAACTTCTGTTATCCATTGCTAAAAAGAAAAACAGGATATTTTTCTTTTGCTATAGCATCACTTTGGATCATTTTAAATTTCACAGATATTACTGAATTCGAGTCACAAATTTGTTCTCAGGTATGTTTTATCTTTTTATATTTTGTCAGATTCGTTGTATTCAATTATTTTAGATTAATGCATGCAACACTTCTTCATATATCTATTATTTTTTCGTCATCCCTAAAAGATTGGCTGCTTTGTTTCATAGTATTTTTTGATTTATACATGCACTACAATTTGTTTTTAATTGTAGCTGTAATTTGTTACAAAAATCAATCATTGTCTACAATTTCTTTACCTATTTGAGTAATATGTATCTAATTATACAATTTTTGTTAGTTTTTTTTAGTGTTTGTTTTAGTATTCCAATAGACTATATGTGTGTGTGTGCGTGTGCGTGTGCGTGTGCGTGTGCGTGTGCGTGTGTGTGTGTGTGTGCGTGTGCGTCTATGTATGTGTGAGTGTGTATATATTTATATATATATCTTGTTATATATATATATATATTACCCAAGGAAACAATATTAATCAATGTAGACTAATGTACTTCGTGTACAGATAATATAAATACGAAAATGCAAAGTATATACAAAGATATAAAACAAAAACGTAACTTTCGAAATGAAAAAAAAAAAGATTACAATCATATATTGTCCTATTCATTTGGGTTTGATTATCTAAATATTCGTACTATCATTGTGATAGGAGAAGTAATGGAAATTATAATAGGGTTGTGTCACTCCCTCCATATATTGTTGCATGTCAAGTCTTCAACATTACAATATTTGGGTACTCAAAGTACCAATCAAATGCTGGTACAAGTAATAACGAAGCTACAAACAGTACAAATTCAGTTATTGTATCCTCCTTTCCTTTATCATACAATGATAAATACAGCGACACCTATGTACACTAACCTTCTGAGTACAAGTAGTCAAGAATATAGAATGCAACACATTGCACAAAAATAGGCGTACTGGGGCCCACCTGTGGAGAGTTGGATTAAGCTTAATTTCGATGGTGGGTCTCTAGGTGGAAAACGTGGACGCTGTAGTGTGGTTTTCGGAGACCATACTGGCAAAGTAATAACACTATTTTCCCGGTCGATTCGACCATTGGAGCAAAATACGACCCCCCATTCGGAAGTTTAGACTTTAGAGGATATGGCCGAGCCATAGGTGATTTCGGGAAACGATG
>JAUPMG010181151.1:0-10388 GCA_031762675.1 Pachysandra terminalis
TGAGGATCGCGACTTCTGCTTGCTTTGAGTGTTAGAGAGAGTTTATGTAAACTCTTATTTTGTTTAGAACAATGTAATTGTTTCTTTGTAAATGTACCCCAGACACTTGTATATATCTGGGTTTACTTTAGTTGGTTTAGCATCTTAGATGATGTGGGTTTTATTCATGTCTAGATGCTTTTGATCTACATTCAGGTTTTGATCAGATGTTTATTTCCGCTGCGTATATATTGTTGTTATATCATGATCTAGATGTGAATTATGGGTGTACCACCCTCTTGGTTTGTTAATAGTCATTAAATGTGATATTTGAGGGTGAGAGTTGCGGCTTAGAATTCGAGGTTTATGCTCGTGTGAGTCACGTGCTTTACCTTGGAATTTGAGTCGTGACAAATGTCATGGTAAATCATTTAGGTTAGGTCTAATTTAAGTGTCCATGAGTTAAGGTTTCAAAAATAGGTCATTATGGCTCTCGGCGCATGATCGGCGAGTGTCTCGGCGTGCTTAGAGGGTCCTATAACTCAAGGGTACTTCTAAAATAGGATCTAAGTCATTAGATTGGATGTTAATGATATCTAAATGTGTTTATGGGCTCCCAATTGGCTATTTTATGGGTTTAGACTCTTGGCTTGTGCATGAAAGTGTACAGAGGTTGGTTTGATCTTTAATTACAGGTTTTATTCATAAGATCATGGGAAATGGGTTATTACATTCAATGAAAACCTTCCCATGGTCATAGCACTGAAATAAAAGTAAATTCAAAAGACAATGAAAGAAAACTCACAATAATTTGCTGTAGAAATCACCTAGGGTTCATTCTTCTTCTTCTTGGTATTTTCTGGGTTTCTTCTTCTCATGCTAAGGCTTTTCCACTAATTTGATCATTCATTAAGTGTTTTAGATCTTTAGTTAAGGTTTACCTTATAAGGGTCTATGGATAATGGGTTAGCCTTATGAGTTATAATACTTTAGGGAGTTCTGGTTTTCTAGTCTTTCTAGGATTCTAATTCGTAAGGTTCTAGATGAAGATTTATAATTCTTATGTGATTAATATTAAACTTAGGGTTATTTTTAACCTTATTATTGTTATTATTATAGTTAACTTCATTATTTATAGATATTTATCTGGTTTAGGACTAGTCAGCAATTCTGATGATTTGACCAAGTCAACTATTCATTTCGAACTCTAATGATTTATTACTTTTAAATCCTTATTAATTTAATTAAGGTACTTATAAATATTAACATATTATTTAAATCAGTTAAGTTATATTATATTGGGGTTTCGAAATAGTAATAGGTTCTGTTTGGCTTATTAGTTCATATTAGTTCAGATTATCTTCTTAACCTTGTTCTTTAATTATAACTTCTTAGTTTGGCTTAATTATTTATACCCAACTTACTTAGTTTGAGTCTTAATAGTTATATTATGCTGAGCTTTAATTAGATTTTAATAAATTACCCTGTTAACCTTGAGATTAAAGTTTTGAATTTTTTGGTTGTTACAGATACTTGGCACCGATTGATCACTGGCTAGGAAACTCGCATTAGACGTGCACTCATGGCTAGGAACTTGCATTAGACTTCCATGCATAATATGTGTGCGACATCATATTGTGTTGAGCATCCTTGAGCATTGCATCTTGCTTGATATCTATTATCTGTTTTATGTACAGTTTCATAGCATGCTTATTTGTGTTCTGATTGTGCAAATGTCTGGTTGATTTGGATAACATGAGACTGCTATTAATGATATTGTTGCTTGTTGGACTAGCGATGTGGTACAAGGATGAAAGACTGGATTATTGTTTATATGGGCATTTTAAGCTCACTGCAACATTTCATGTCGCAGGTAAAGGTTGAGGTTAGCATGGATGGACTTGGATTCGGACTGCTGTGTTGATAGATCCTTGTAGTTTAGTTACACACGATTTTTGCTGGAATAATTTAGTAGGTCTTGTATTGGTTTTGGTTGTAGGCTCTTCTGAAACCATTAGAATAGCTGAATGTATTTTTGATAATTTTATTTGAACTTTTGCTTCCGCACTCTGATTGGTTTAATAGAAGTAATAGTTACTTTTATTATCGTGTTGTTATTGTGAACCGCGTTCCATGGTTGGGAACCCGAAGGTCTCTGTAAAGGCTTGAACTTTTTAATTATGTATGATTGAATTAGTTAATCATCATGATGTTTGCTTGTCTTTGTTTGGATTAACCAAGGGGTTAATCGTGCCTCGATATTGGTTGTGGATCACCATATTTATTGGGTGTGAAACACCATAGCGGAACCTATTTTACTTTTTATGAGTGGTTTGGATGCTTTACTTGTGATTCAAGGGTTTAGATTTGTTGGTGGAGAGACATTGTATGTGGAGGATTCTAGTAACTCCCACATGTCTCTTGAATCAAGACAAAGTGTGTGGAGAGTTCTAGCAACTCCTACACTTGTTTCCCATCCAAGGGTTAGTTTGTTTTGGTTGGGATCAAGGGCTCGCCTTGAGACACCTCATTGGACCCAAACACAAGAAATGAGGGTTTCTCTTTGGTTGTCTTCTATGTTTGGGAGAGAGCTTCTGAATCCTATCCTTGAGATTTTACTTGCTTAGAGACGAAGGGGACCTTGGAGCTTGAAGATTTCGATTTGCTTGATTTTCATCTTCTTCCATATTCTCAAGGTGAGTACCAAGTTTAATATGATCTTTGATTGGTTTAGCTGCTCAAGGACATCTTTCTATGATTAATTGATTAGAAGTTGATTCCTCCTTGAATTTAGAACTTGATGTTGTTAAATTTGCTTTAATGATGTTTACGGTAGGAAAATGGTTGATTCTTATGAGAAATTATGTATTAAGCATATTGATTTACTATGTTTTTAGTTTATAGTGTTGTTGGAGATTGCAAACCATCAAATATAACCAAACCCGAGGTTCGGCAACCTTCTCAGTGCACTGAACTATTCCCAAAACAACCTAGAAGCATTTTGTGACTTTCTCGGTTCAGCGAGAATTCCACCAAGCTCAGAATATTTTGAATTTGGTATTGTTGAATTCCTCTGTTCGTTAGGAATCCGGAAAAACAAATTTTAGGCAAATCCGACTTTTACACACAGAATTATGATCTTTTTAGTGTAGGGGTGTCAACCCAAAAATTCTGCTCGGCGTGCCGAGGTGTCTGCCGAGAACCTTCGGTGGGCCGAGAGGCGTGCTGCGACTTTTTTGAGAATTTTACTCCTTGGAATTGTTGCTGAGGAGTCCGCTGAGACCTTTTCAGTGCGCCGAGGGGTGTGTGGAGGGTGATTTCAGTGTGCTGAAAGGTGCACCGAGCCACCCGGACATATCCTTTTTGACTGGAAATTCTCACACAAGCATGTAATGACTAGATTAGATTGATTATGATGCTAGTTTCATTGAATTATCTTTATTTGTGGTAGTTAATTTGTTTGAATTCTAGTATAAGTAAGGTATCGTAGAACTAATCCCATACCTCATGCATGTCCTATTGACCTGACTTTGCATTACAACCTATAATTAACATTATGTGATCAAATGTGATGTTTGTTCTATTGAATATTTATTTCATATGGTTGATTTTCTATTGAATTGTAAGCCATACACATATTGATTTATGAATTTGTGGGTGAGTACTTGAATGATCCTGTCCTAGACTCTAATATTGATGGACTTAACTACGATGAGTTACATGTGGACCTTCCAATTGTTATAGATTAGTCTAATACCGCATATGATGCTTTTGGGTTTAGACTCACGTATGAGATAGATTGACTTATTGAACCTTTTGTCCCTTGAGAGGAATATATGTTTTCCGCCCAAGCTGCGAGTGAACCCTTTTTGTTCGTATTCCTCCCATACTTGTGGTAAGATGATTCTTGAGGTTTGTCACTTCTGTGCGTCATGGTTTTTGATTTGCATTTCACATTGTACATGAACTTGATTGTTTAGTTAATGTGCACCCTCTCACATGCACTGCATTAGCTCTCGACCATGGATTTGGTCTATGAGTAATACCTATTTTCCTGAGTCAATATTTCTACAACTCAAGATTATTACATGAGAATATTATGATCTGGCAATCATAATAACTGAGGAGACTTATATTTATGTGGGTTGAGGGACCGATCATCTCAATAGACCAATTGTTGTTATCTCCCTTGGTGAGGGATTCGTCCTATGTGACATGTTGAAAGGTGATAGGTGAGGGCACTTCTTGTTGGTAAGACCCAAAATCCGAATCATATGTGTGAGCTCTGATAGTTGATCGGTAATGTGTGGTTTTCTGAGGAAAGTCACATTGGTGATGCCTTGGGTTTTATCCCTTTGATCGAAAATAAGGTGAGGCGCTTGTGTCTTATAGGTTGAAACCCCTTGAAACTATGTTGCGCACATAGAATAATCTGTTATTTCTGCCATATATTGGGGGATGAATTTACGTTGGTGGACTTCCTTGGGTAGCATGATTAAGATCATATAAGGAACCAACATTTAATGATTACTAGACCAAAATGATCTTATCTTTGGGTATGACCTTTTATAGGGAGAGGTGGTTTGTTATGACATCTTGCCCTAAAGATAGATCGGGTCTATATGGAATCCATATAGACTCCATTTCAGATTAGACTGCTTGTTTAGGCCACATTGGTGATTTTATATGGTAAGTGTACAACATGCATTAATTAAGACTCGGCCTCATGCATCCTTGATTTATATCATTTTATTTATGTACATACTACTGTTAGATAGAATCTTAGATTCATATCATTTCACTCATTTAATTACTATTGTCGGTATGCATCCTCAATCCATGTCATTTCAATCACATACATACTGGTGTTTGATAGCATCCTTATTACATGTCATCTTATTCATATGTTTACTATTGTTGAATATCATTGAAGTGTGGCTTTGGCCCTACTTTGATCATAGATTATATTGGGTTTAAGTTACTTACTGGCTATGTGTTGCTCATGCTTTTAAGCAACCACTTTCAGGTCTTTTCGATGAAGTTTAATTGGAGGATGAAGATCAAGACGGAGTCCAGAAGAAGATGAAGATATCTTTTTGTTTGATGTAATGTAATAGATAATTAGTTGTTTTATTTGAATTACCTATTGTATGAATATTTTATAGGAGATTTTATTTGGTATGAGAACTTAGTTTTTATTATTTATTTTTCCGATGTTTATCTTTAGATTGAATGTAATATTTTCCTTACTATCATTCCTTAATAATATCTTTTATATTGACTTTGATATATTCTGATGTTGCGTTTCTTATAGAAATTAATCATTTCAAAGATTTCATTTGATATTTTACTAGAACTTATAGTTGAGTTTCTTCGCTAAAATATTTGTGCTTATTTAGTTGATTTTGGATAATTATTAGGATTTGATTTGAAAACACTAGACTCGTGTTAATTTCCGCTATTTATCTGAAGACTGATTATAATGGATATTATTTAAGAACATTAATATTTCATAATTTGTATTTTTTATAATATCCGTTTTATTTAGCCATTTTTGGCTGGATATTGCTTATCCACTCCCAAGTTTTGTTTGGGATGAGAGTTACGAATTTAAATATGGGATCTCCAATGAGGTTTCCGGTTTGGTTCATGAAAAAAGTGGTGTCAGAGCCTAAGTCTTCTATTTTCAATCAATTCCATAAGCTTTTGATATGATGATGTTCTAAAAGTTTTCAAGGTGCTGATATTTCCTAAGTCTTCTGTGTGTTGAATGTTCAATGTTGAATACTAACAATCTAAGATTTTAACTTATGGGAATAGCGGATGTTAGCTTCTCTTTCATAGGTCCTTAGAGCAAATTACAGTGGCCCGTAGAAGAGGTAGAAGTGCAGGGTTGAATCCGCCTGAGGAGAATAATGCAGACAGTCCGCAACTGGCTGGCATATATCAAGCTATGGATGATATGTCCACTATGATTCAGCAACAGTAGACTCAACTCCATAACCTTTTGCAGAGGAACATCACTGGTATCAAGAAGTTCATGAAGTTAGAACCGACTGTCTTCAAAGGAACAACAGATCCTGTTGCATCCCAAGCCTGGATTGACTCGATAGAGCACATATTTAAGGTCATGAAAGTAAGAGATATAGACATGATTTGTTTTGCATCCTTCATGCTTGAAGGAGAGGCTCGAAGTTGGTTGAAGTCTGTACTAGAGATCAGCCTCGTCAGTTCATGGATGAAATTCAAGAAGTCTTCTACCTTGAGTACTTTCCCAAGAGAATCAGAAGAGAGAAGGAACTTGAGTTCATGAACCTCGAGCAGGGTAGCATGTCTGAGAAGAAAGAGGTAGGGTTTCCCATCGATTTTATGATAATCATATTCATGGATCTTAGCATTGCTAGAGCTATAGATTGGAATCCATGATTGAATGGTGTTGAATTCCACATGTATAATCCTATTTTAATTATTAGGTTTTGTTTGTGATATTAGGAATTGATGTTTGCTAGTGTATTTGATGTTTGGTGTGATAAGAAGTGTGAAATTTAGGGTTATGGGAAGTTGGGAACAGAGCCCTAGGAATTTTGGAAATTTCTGGGTAACAAACAGTAGACTTTTAGGTCTCACTGAGCATTCCTCCAAACTTAATATTTAGTATTTTTCTATGATTCCCCAATGAGTTAGGAACACAACGCAATAAGTTTGATGTGATTCTGATGAGTATAAAATTAATTATGGCCAAAACACCAAACCATCGTGGAAGCTAAAACTGGCCACGACAGGTAGCTCGACAGATGCTGAGAAATCTACCGAAAATCCCCAGAAAAAATAAATCTCGGGACAATCTACCAAGTCTCGGTAGAACATCTATCGAGCCCCAAATGGATCCAAATTAAAGGGAAAGTTCCCTTGGGGTGTTGTGCTATGACTATGAGGTTGGTCTGTGTGCAAAAGAAGTAGATATGGTCAAATGTTAAAAAGTAAGTAGGAAGGTCCGAAATTTTGGAAAATACTGCTATTTTGGATGGAATATGAGGTGACATTCACTTTGATGATTTGGATATGGATATAGGACCACAAGGTATGATTAGAATGAATAGAAATTCTTGCATAGGAATTTGATTGGTTTGAGTGGTGCTTGTAAGCATCCACTGTTTGATTTGTGTTTGATTATGATGATGACTTGTATGTTGTATGAGGGTACTGGTAGTATCTGCACTTATGAATGATTGTTTGTAATTGAATGGTTGTATGATTTGAATTATGATATTGAATGGGTGTATTTCCACCATGGGTGAAAGTCCCTAAAGAGAAGGTAATGCATGGGTGTAATTCCACCGTGGGTGAGAGTTCCAAAAGGAAAGGTCATGTACAGGTGTATTTCTACCGTAGGTGAAAGTCCCTAAAGGAAGTGGTTACAGGTGAGCTTCCACTGTGGGTGAACGTCCCTAAAGGAATGTATGGTCTACTGGTGCATTCCACCCTGAGTGCAAATCTCTTAAGGAATAAGAATGGTGGCATTCCACCCTGGGTGCAAGTTCCGAAAAGAATGGGTTGATTGGTACAGGTGTGTTTCCACCGTGGGTGTAAGTCCCTAAAGGAATGGTATAAATGGTTTCATTTGTGGGTGAAAGTCCCTAAAAGAATGGTTTGTTACTGGTGTATTCCACCCGAAGTGCAAGTCTCTTAAGGAATAGGAATGGTGGCTTCTACCATGGGTGCAAGTCCCTAAAAGTATGGATTGTATGTTTGTGAGTTGGATTGAACATGTGATTGCCAAGCTAGGCCTGATTACCCCCGCATTGCATTTGACTTCATTCTCATCTCATCTTTGCACCATACACTTGCATTGCATTGCACATGTTGAATGAGTGATTGTGGTGCATTTCCATTTGTGACTTGTTTGACTTGTATGTGTTGTTATTGGGTCATATTAGTCGTAGCATGGTGGGACCATGCGGTTGTTGGCCGTAGCATGGTGGGACCATGTGGATTGTTGGTTGTAGCATGGTGGGACCATGTGGTTACTGGTCGTAGCATGGTGAGAGCATGTGGATATTGTTTGTGAACATACTGAGACTATATGATTGTTATGATATTGTATGTTTGTGTTATATAGAGGGACCATGAGACTATGTGATTGTTATGATATTGTATGTTTTGTTGTGGCATAGTGAGACTATGTAGATTTTGTGTAGAACATGATGGAATCCTATGATTTGGGCTATAATACATGATAGGATCATGAATGCCCTGTGATTTATCATGGTGGGACCATGTGAACAGTTAACTTAATATGATATGATTGTTGTATGGGTTCAATGTGAAAAAACTTGCTATGTTAACTGTGATATAAGTACTTATTATGTGAGAGTTAGTATGATGATAAGCATGCTACACATATGACTATGATATTACGTGGTAATTGAAATGCATGAAGTAATTGTATTTTTATGCATGCATGAAAGTAATTGCTGTAATTTCATTGGCTTTCTCTACTAGGCTTCGGCCGATCCTTAACTCTATAGGTAATCAGTTCGTCTAACCTGGCTGGCTGAAGAGGAGACTTTGTGTTTGAGATGCTATGATACTTGATACTTTATGTTGGTTTTATTTATTTGGTTTGACCTCGAGTGGTAGAACATGAAACAGATTATGTTTATTTTACTTTGTAGGTTATAGCTAAATGTATTTTAGTTGAGCTACTGTTTAGTTTTATATGTGAGACTTCCGTTGTTCATGATTATATTGTTGAGACTCCGAGTTAACAAGGATGTGGTTAAGTATGTCTCTAGATATCCGTTTCCACGTGGTGGATCCGAAGGTTATTCCCTTGGAATCCTCTAAATCTTATAGCTCGGATTTGGGGCATGATAGTGGCATTGTCCCTTCTTCAATTATAAACTTTCTTTGACTTGTTTACTTACTAGCAAAGTGTTTCTTACGCTTTCAAGCAACCGTAATTTTAGGAACTTAGAGGAGGATGACTTGGACTACGGAGACCAATCCATGGAACCATGTTTTGACGAGGCTACTGATTTTATCGAAGAAGTTAATTAGATCTTATATTAGGGATTTTACTCGTTTTTGTTGTCTTGCATGCCAAGGATTATTATTAGCCATTGTTAGGCTCTATCTTATTTAAGAGTTTGATTGAACATGAAACTAGAGGATTTTGTTTCTTTCCGCTCCTATAATTTGCTATGTTTTGTTATGACTTGGATGTTATAAATTGAGTTTGACTTATCTTTTATTAACTGAATAATATCTCAATTATATTTTTATTGTTTGGCGATGTATTGACTACCACTCCCATGTGGAATGGGGAGAGTTATATTTCAGACTTCTTAGGGACTCCTTTGAGATCTTTTAAGTTTGGGATGTGACACTTCTAACCCATCAATATAGCACGAAGGATACCATTTGCTGATTTTAGAGAGTGGCTACTCAAGGTTTAGTGATGAGTATGTAATACTCATCCTTTTAGACGTATAACTTATTCTAGTTAGCTTTAATTTAATGATTATAAGAATGGATTAATACATGTTTGATGATTTGCAGGTTTTGTGAAGGAAATGGAAGAAATAGCTCAATTCAAGCTATTTAGAGCTTTAAAGAAGACAAGGTCGATTGCTGATGATCAAGACCTCTTCTTAAGCCCAATGAACCTTGAAGCCCATTCTGAGAGGAAGCCCAAATAGAGCTGAAAGGAAGAAAGCCATAGAAAAGCCATAAGAAGACTCAGTAGAAAAATTCGATCGATCAACCAGTAATACCGATCGATCGATAATTCGATCGATCGGACAGAAGACTCGATCGATAGAAATTTTGATCGTTCGGAGAATAAATCGATCGATCAACATATGCGTCTGCGACAAAAATGGAGTTTCTGAGTCTGGATTTGAATTCTAATGTAATTCTTATTTATTTCTTTCTTTAAGATAAGTTTGTAAGTAACGTTTCATAGTAGAGAGGAACTCTAATCGTTTATGGATAAGTTGTAATAGATTAGGATTAGGATTTTAAAAAGGAAGAGTGATCTGCTCTATAAAAAGAGCAGAGTACGAACAGAAAGGTAACGGGAAAAAATTCTTATTCATCATCCCTTCTTCTTTTTGTGATCATGTCTAGCTAATTCCTTAGTCTTGCTTGAAGGAAATTGAAGCCGAGGAATTTATGCAACTATGAGATCATTTTATTTATTTCTTTACTTCAATTCATTATTTTAGTATTGGATGTTTTCTGTGTTGAATTATATGATTAATTCATCCAATTGCTAAAGGGCTCGCTAGGATATTATTCGATGCAATCTACTGCTCATTTTTAATGGTATACTGCTTAACAGATTCCATTAATTATTGGTGAAGCAACTCAGTTTTAATGGTTTACTGCTTAACAGAGATCATTAA